>DF819274.1:44349-110742 GCA_000836175.1 Taphrina flavorubra JCM 22207 | reverse complement strand
GGTGAGATTTTGGTGACGCGACGAATCCTGAACCTCTTGTTGCCAAACTTCAAAATTCACTAGAAAGGTCAGTTTCCACCCAAAACAAGCCAGAAGCGTATTACCGTGATGAGGAAGTCAAGCGCTCTCGATTGCTATGTATAGTACACGTTGAAGATGGTAACTACGCGTAGTCCAGATTTCTGTGTTTGGTGGTGACCGACTACCCCGCGTGATCAGAGTCGGGGTTCAAACTTATGAAAGTCACGGTACTCCTCCGTGCCACTTTTATTCACACGCCTCGGCTAACACTTTGTAACAACGTCGCTCTTGTATCAGCATCTACAGCAGCCTGCAACAAGCGATTCTATTGAAGATTGTGCTGTAGAGGTAGACGATAGTACGACATATGATGAAGCAAAAGGCGCTTCCTTGAAAATGCTGCAGTGTTGCACTAATTTTGCTCTCTCTGTAGCACTATTGGGCCTCAGAAGACCCAGAAACTGACCTTTCCTCTACCTACACAAGCACACCTAGAACTATCTGAAGCACGCCAGACTGAAGCTTGATAGCTGTAGATCCCTAGGGAGTGATACAAAGCATTATTACCCAGAGGAATAGTTTACTCTGCCGCTAAAGTCCATTGTTTTGTACATTAATAGAAATGTAGCCGTGGTGTCTACCAGATATGCTTGAGACAGCAGAGACTTCTATCCAGGAATGGACTATGCTGCAGGAAGCTGCTCACGTTGTTCAAATTGCAATAGAAGCTAGCTGTGTAAGCTTTCGTGTATGTAGAAGTTGTAGTTGTGCTCGTTGTCAACCACTAATAGCCGAGCGTGTGAATAAAACTGGCACCGGGGAGTACCAGTTCGGTCATGACCGATGAGCTCAAGTGGTCAGATGAGTCTTGGCCAAATCGAGAAGCATGTCACAACCTCATTATCCATTGGTCATCTTGGTCGGCATCCAAATATATAGCGTGTCAAGTTTACCAATTCCAATCAACCTACTGTAGATACGACCAATCTGGAATATGGTCACAAGTTGTCTCAGCCAGGTTTGCTATGGATAGAATCGTGTGCAAAATCATACCTCACAAAATTCCTTCAAACAAGACCGAGATAGCTGGTTAGATGCCCCTCTTCACGGTTCTCTTTTCAGGACGTCTTGTGGCATGCAGAGACTAGTGCCAGAGTGAGTTTGCGAGCTAACCAGTGACTTCAGAAAAGTTAATCGGTTCACAAGCAGGACACACCCGGTCTGAAACCGTGGGAGACATCTAGAGAGCTCTGGCAAGGTAGTTGGACCACCGGGACAAGCTACACTAAATAGTGTTGTGTTGCAATTGCAAGCTCAAACAAAACAATTATCTGTGTAGGAATTCATTCCATAATTGTCCTTGTGGCACAGCTTGACTTTGATTGCTGGGTGGTCAACAATCGATCTTCTCTAGAATACTCTCTCTGGGAGATCTTCGGCCTTACTTCTTGAGTCCCAAGATAAAAGGTCTCCCTCAGAGGATGCTACAAAGGTGCTCGCTGACTATCTATTATTGTTCGGGATTCCGGTCCGAACAGTTGGATATTACTTTGCATTTGTTCCTGTTCGATAGCAGCAACCATACGAGATGACAAGCCGTATTTCTTGAATTTTTCTGCCTTACTCAGTGTCTGAAGAGATTCGCTGAGATTGACAGGATGTGACGCGCTCCATACTAGATGACGATCGATGATGTCGATATCACACAAATTGCGTCCTCTTCGTCGCACAGAGACTTTTCCCTTCGCTAGCCGGAATTCATCGCAGGGCATTTCCGATTGAATGACGTCTTCGCCAGAAACACCCAAGGACGCTATCGTGTGCTCATCGAATTCACGATAGATTTTGTCGAAATCTCTTCGATGGTGTTCATACATATGTAATAGCATTGCATGGCTAGTCCGATACGTGCCGCGGAAGCAGGCGTTTGCGTGACACGTGAAAGTTCTTGCGTCAGGATCGCAGCCGAAGAAGGGGACAAGCAGATTGTCAAAATAGTCTGCGTGCCTTTTGGCAAAATGATGGTACAGTTGATTGCACAGGTGTAGATAGCCCGTCTTTGGTAAGCTGAAATCCATGATGATCGCAGCCGACGGCAGATTGTGTTTCGTACATATCTTGCAGAACAAGGTCCTGTCGAGGGGAATTCTGCTATTGTCTTTGTACTGTATCGCAAAGAGATCTCGCAAAAGATAAAACTCTCGAAATCCAGTGGTGTGGGACGACAGATAGTGCTCCAACATCAACATACGATGCCAAACACCTGTGCCCCAACAAATGGCAGAATGATCAGCGGATCCATCGTAGCCGAAAAGACATTCATAGTACTCGTCACTCTCATCTCCCAGAGCTTCGTCACCTGCACTGATAGCAAAATGTCTGTTCCACTTGACCGCCTTGATGTTCTGCTCAAGGTGGTCCCAAACAGACTTACTTGTCGTTGTGGCTTTAGCCTCAGGAGAGACCAATCGCGACACAGCACTCTGTCGCTGTCGGACACCAGATTGTTGGAATTCCATACGTCGACGCTTGTGGACAGGCTCATCGTACTGCAAAGGTTCCTGCGAATGCGCATCCGAGCTTTCTCGCGCAGTGTGCGTGGCAGTCAAATGGGCCGACTTGTTGGGGACAGCTACGGGTATGAACTGTGAGTGTCGATCGACACTTTGGCGATCACGCACAATACCTGTAAATGCTTCAGATGCTCCAAGGAGAGGAGGCGAGATGGCCGAATCGACGACGATAGAGTTGAGTACATGCGTTACGTCTGTAGGTGTGCTTTTCTGAAGACCATCAACCGTCGGGCTGGTGCCTACAAGGGTTCTAACCGGAGAGGTTTCTCGCGAAGTGGAAATAATGGCCGTCAATTGCTCTTTTTGTAACCTTTGTGATATCTCAATATCCTCTGCACTTGTTGAGGCACTCGTAATTTGTAGTCTACCATCAACCAAAGTCACTCTGAGCTCAGAGAGTAGAGCCAGAAGAGACGTGTAAAGCTTCGGTCGACCACGTAAGACCTCCCTGAGGAGACCAAAAGTCCAGCGTCCTTGGAGTACCTCGTCATGAAAGACTTCTTTGCTGAGGTCATTGTGGTCAAGGAAAAGGTTTTTTAACTCTGGAGACCGTTCCTGGCATTTGCAGCTTCCTCGTGGTGCACGAGGATGTGGATGGGAATTCTGGAAGAAGCCATAGCAAGCTATCGGTCTCTTCGTGCTGAGCCAATTCATGCATTCCATCTCGTCTGTGAAGTTTCCATACACCCTGGAGAAGTAATCATGGACGTGACGATTCGAATACTCGTCGAGTCCAGACCTTCGTGCAACATACCATGTGTCAAGTTGCTGCGACCACGCAGAGGTCACATGCAATTCAGGCCAAGTACGTATATGGGAGTTTTTGCTTATGTCGACGTGAAGAGACACGTTCGAGAAACAGTCCAGAGCCTTGATACCGGGGCTACCTCGTATATAGTACTTCTCGTCATGGAGCAATGTCGAGCAATTTGTGCGCAACTTGAGAAAGACACGGATTATGGAGTCTGCTGCTCTCAGTAGGGGTGAAAACTGGCTAACCCAGGCATACTCTAGCGGACCAAGGAGCGACGGACGCCAAGAGGAGATGTGTACAGCGGCCCATTCGTCGCCAGTAACATTAGTTCGTTGCTTTATTCCTGCAGCGAACGTATCAAGAATCAACTTCACCCTTCTAAAAGACTCTAAATCCTTGTCACACTGCCAATAAGCATCGACACGAGTGATGCCGATGCCAGAAGTGAGGTAAATCATACCCCGCAAAGCACCTCTCTCTACTAACATGAAAGCTGTGCAAACTCCTGCTTGCGCCTCTCGAAGCGCTGAAGCTATAGTCTCTTGACAACTCAGTAGCCCATCGTTCAAGGTCATTGAAGCCAGTCGAATGTTTGGCCCATCATCTGGCAGTATGTCTACGAAGCCCGCGAGGACAGCTTTCTGCTCGTCAATGCTTCGCGATTTTTCCAAGCTGTCCCAGTTTTCCAAAGCATATTTTGGAATATTCGTCGAGTCAAGCTGCATCGAGCCGAGCTGCTCGCCTCGTATATCGTCCCAGGTCGGTACTAGGAACACTCGTGAGTCATTGATGCGACTTTTTGGCGAATCATTTGTGGAGTCTAGCGTCGTTTCGATGCTGAAATGTCCTCGCTGTTTCTTTTGGTTTGGAAACAGATGGAATTCATCTGAGTTATGAAATCGGCAGTGACAATGAGTACAGAGGAAGAGCGTCTCATTGTAGTGTCTTCCGACATGCTTAGAATGTGTCTTTGATGTGGTCTCCTTCTGACACCAACGACATATCCGACTTGCAGCTTCAATGGAGAACATTCTCCAGAACGAGGTCTGTTTTAGTCTTCCCATCGAAATCAAACACCGAACGTTAAGGTTTGATGGACAAAGAAAAGACGCAAGTCCGGCCGGGCACTTGCAATGATGTGTGCCACGAAATATGACAGCACCCACAAAGCAGGTTTCTTTGTTTGTTTCGTGGGATCCGCAAACGAGCGACTTCACGACCCACAAGTTCAAAACGGCTTGTACTGAGACTCGATATGGTGCAACACTTCTTGCTTTACTGTATATGTTGGCAGTAAATCTGTTGGACCATGAAGTATAAATAAGAGCAGTGCTGTCCTTCGCACGGACCTTTACTGTGAGACAGTGGCTGCCACAAATTACAGTTACATCTGTACTCGCTCACACCATATTACGCGCAACGAAATGAGTCAAGAGATAACAAGACCTCTGCAACGCCGAACGCATGTTCGTATTTTCCCAAAGGATCCAAGCGAAGGCATGCTATCATATACTGAATTGCCATACAAGAACATTAAGAAGTCAAGCACGTTGGCAGGTCCATGCACCATCCGGCTCTATACACCATTAGCGATGAATAGAGCAAGCAACAGAGAGCAGCAGAATATCGTGGCGGATGTGCACAGCTCCATACACAAGGCCTATCCAGATCTGAGCAAAGCGAGCTACAAGGTTGGCTTTGCAAACCAGACATCCCACACCAATGCTTTCCTCGATATTAAAGCCGCTGACTGCGACACGCTTCAAAGACTGCGGCAGGTCAAATTTCAATGGAGAGAAGAGAAGAGCTCGACATACTTAGCCATAAAAGTTGCACACATTTCTCCTTTTCTTCCTCATAATGCTTCCAGCGCGACGATCAAAAACATTCCAGCCGATCTCTGTGAAGATATCCTTTCCGTTTTCCAAGAAATTCACAAGCAGATTACGAAAGCTGGTCAAGCTAGAAAAGTGGTGAATCTTGTCACAGATGCTTATGCAGAAGTATTCGAATCAGATGTAGGTGAAGCACAATACACGGGGCAGATTGTTCTCGGCCTACTTTTAGATGCTCACAAGGATCACACAGTGTTTCCACTGCTGGCAGCAAAAGCTCTACCATTATACGTATGGATCAAAGGGCAGTATTACAAAGTACAAACCAATGGGCAGACTGACGCTTGCAACAAGTGTGGACCCTTTTACAGAACGAGGCACTCTACCGAAGAGTGCTCACGTCCTGTATGCGACGATTGCGGCCGCATTCATGGACGCGACGTTTTCTGTACCTCGTCTAGACGCAGGCGTTTGGCTGACGTCATGTCGAATAAGGTCCAGGTCCTGGAAGGAAACTCGAAAACGCTTCAGAGAGAGTCATGCCCTGCAGCCACACTTTCTACTGAGGTTGCTATCATGCAACAACAACCATCATCCTATAGATGTGCCTCGGAGTCAGCAATGGACGAAGGTTTTGCTGCTGCAAGTGTCGATGCTGAGGCTATGGCCATGGACGATAGTGATTGCACATCAGTCCACACGACAACCCTTGTGCAAACACTTGGAAAAAGACCGCTAGGCAACGATGTGCACATGCCGATCCGCAGCAATAACGGCAGAGCAAACTTCGATATTATGCCTGCACAAGTGTTTCCTGAAGGGCATGTAGGAGAAGCAAGTGCTATGATTAGCAACAAGTCCCAAAGACTTTCTTATGATCACGACCACACTCGCATGTCGGAGTGATTCAAGTGACGCATGAATGTTCAGACAGCAATGTACCAATCGCAAACTCTGTGCTCCATCCACTCAATACACCGTTTATCTGCTTTTGCCATTCCCTGATGAACGCACCTGAGGCGCTTTGTAAGGACCGATTCGAGCTTTGTCAGGCTTGGTTCGTTCTCCATGGCAGTTGCAAAGGGGTCAGGTCCTTTGTCCACGGTCTAGCACGGGCCGCGAAGCTGCTTTGTTCGGGCTAAGACGTCCTTATGGCCCTAGCCCAGATGTCTTATCAAGGGCCATAGCGATGGCTGGGGCTTGATAAGGGGTTCGTGTCCCCTCTGCTATAAAGCGCCCACTCATGCACCAGACAAGGGCGTCTCACAGCACAATTAAGCTATTTCGGTTGCTGTTTCAGACAGGCAAGCTTTTCAGTTCTTGCTTCAGGAAGCAAGAAGTCCTTTTTATGATACCTGATGCCGATGCTCATGAGGTTTCGCATGTTTAAGATTACTTTCGACATCAATACTTTTGTGATGTAGATCGGTGCATCATCGCTTGGAACCAACCGACCAAGTATCAATTGTTCTCGGCACACCACAATATTCAGACGCCAGCATAACGGCGAGACAGACAACAATTGACAAGTCTGCGAGGCATGCTTCAGTTGGATGACTGTACTATTCCATTTGCTATGGTCGAATGGTTCTAATACTGTGTTAGACACATTGACCTCAACTTCGCCGATGTAATGGACTGCTGGCTCTGAGACTGTACTCGCACGGACCACCTGCATGTGGCATACGACTGCGTCTCAATCAAAGTATCCACGCTTGGCAAACGCCGCATACATACGAGTTTCATGTCAGAGGACGTCGGTCAAGGTCTCTCTCTCTCTCTCTCTCTGTGGAGTATGGTTTTCTCAGTCAGTCTGCATCCGTTGTTTCTTCGCGTTGGCATGTTCAGACGTCTCACTGGCGCACACTATGCGGCGCACAGTTCATCTCTTCGCTAATTTGCGACATGTGCACATCTTGAAGCACAGCTGCGCATGCAGCTGTAGGAGCATAGTCAATCCAAGACTCTAAAATGAATCATGCCTAGTAACCATACTAGAATTAATGGGAATCGACTTCCCATCTAGAAGAGACGAAGGTCTCGTCGAGAACTTTGGGATAGGCAGCTGCTGGGAAAGAGAATGGATTGGTACGACAAAGGGTTTGACTACTGCCACGGAGAACAACCCAGCCTGCAATTTCCCTTCATAATTTGTCAGAGATCACTGATCATTCATAGATGCAAGTTGAACATGCATATGGCTTCTTGCAAATAGGTACATTTACATATGGATACATAACAATATAAAGCGATATAAAAGAAGTAGCTTGATCTCTAAGCATTTGACATGAAGTTGTCCTTATTTACCTACATACAAGTATAAGTATATATACCCCGGGCCCGCGTAACCTTGGAAGGTATACGTATATTCATACGGTATTCGGTATTCAAAGACACGTGCACGTACACGTGCAACGCGATCGACGTTCAGCTAGCTATACAGTACGGTAGCGATAGCGCGAGCTCGCGATCGAGTAGAACAAAGAAAAATGAAGGCTGCAGCCTCCTGGGCGCCTCGGATCCCGGATACCACTTTTCCTGTGGTTGCCAATATGGAGGTGTTACCTGATATAGACAAGGACCATCCAACTGGATCCACGATTTATCACCTTGCATCAGCGGTACGCAACCGGCACTCGAGGTATGCTAGCTTATATGTATCACGTATATCAGATGCGGTCATGTTGTTCGTGTCCTCTAGACGTCGAGCAAGACCAGGATGACGCTTGTCGTGTTCTCGCTAAATGTTCGGGGCCTCGCAAATGCTCAGACAAACGAGATCCTTTTGGCCGAGATGCGCAAGCATCGTGTGGACATAGCTCTCTTGCAAGAATGCAAGATGAACTTCGTCAGACCCTCTTCACAAGAACAACTAGATGTCCATCGGCTCGTGCCCGAAGATTTCCAGCCATGGGACTTCGATTCAGGAATCCGACAATTTATGAAGGACAGAGTTGGTATCTTGATCGTAAATCCCGATATTATGGTCCTGAGTGGCACTTTTACTTGGCGAACCATTCGGATTGAGGTGAGGCTCCTTGAATCGCTCACCTCAGATGGCAGAACAGACGTGATCTTGCAAAGCTGTTATGGTCCAGCATCAGAACCCGAAAAACGGCAATTCTGGCGTGCAGATGGTCTGAACATCAAGGATTTTGTTCCAGTCGAGAATTCGCAGAACAACAGCATCATCCTTATGGGTGATCTGAATATCTACAGTTCTTATATGGACATTTGGCCGGCTCCTGTAGGTCAAGTGATTTTTCAAGGCCTCTGGACTCGATACCTAGAACCATTGCTTTGTGCAGCTGATTTAGTTGATGCCTTTCGTATCGCATCGCCAATTGAGCGTAAATTCACATATCGAAGAATCTTAAGGGGAATAGAAGAAGGAGCAACACGAATCGATCATATCTTGACCTCTGGGGACATAGGTGCACTCGCCGAGATTCGCTTCCTCCCACCACTGATTTCGGATCACTCAGGTATTCTAGCATCATTCAAACCTTCAACACGACAGGTTTGCGCAGAAAAGAGGCCATGGCGATTAAGACCTTCTTGGCTGGAGGATAAAGTCTTTGTAGATCATCTTAAATTGTTCCTGCAAGAATCTCTTACCAATGATTCTTCTAGGGCGATGCCATTGCTACGGCCAATGGCGAAGGAAATTGAAATCTATGAGTGGTTCGCCTATAAAGATCGGATTCGCTATGCTATAGAAGTGTTCAGTGATCTACCACGCTCGGATGGTGGCGGCCTTGGCCCTCGATTAAAGACAGCAAGCAAGAACTTGACCGCACTTCAAGAGCGTCTCGAGAACCTTGACCCAGCTCTTTCGTGCAAGACTGCCGACTTTTACAATTTAGCCACGGAATTTTCGGAGGCTGTCAAGGCGGTATGGCTCGATCACAAGGTGAAGCGAAGAAAATTGATCAGTCATATGCAACTCACCCCGACACGAGCTATGATTGCGTCGACTCGACTAGATAAACCCATTGTCAACCATATTACTAAGCTTATCGAAAATGTAGTGATTGATGTCGCAGACACAGATGTAACTTATCAGATTGCGCATACATCGATGTCTGACATATTGGACTATGTCAAGCGATTTTACCAACAGTTGCATGCTTATTTTCCATCAAACAAAGCTATGACCGATCTAGACCTTATGCTCGCATATCTGCCACAAGATTATCCTGGCACTAGTGCTGTTTGCTCTCAGATCTCGACTCCGATGACGGTACAAGAAATCAGGGGAGCTGTAGGTATGGCAAACAAGAAGTCGGCCCCTGGTCTCGATGGATTCCCATATGGACTCTACAAAACATTTGATACGCCATTGTCATGGTGCCTGACATCCGTTTTCAATGAATTGGCCACAGATTCGGCTCTGCCAGGTAATGCGCCCCTTTTATCGGCACGCTTACATTATAAGCTGAAGAACAAAACCAATGACGAAACTTGTCGATTAACGAACTATCGACCAATATCTCTGATCGATACCGACCTCAGGATAATGAGCATCGCTGCGGCACAACGTCTTGCTAAACTCGCTGCACTAGTGTGTCCTGCTTCTCAATCTGCATTCATCCCTGGCCGCTACATGATCGACGGAGTGGCTTCCGTAATGCTCGTGATCGACGCAGCTAATGAGGGACTGATTCGTGGTACACAAACTCCAGTGTTTGCCATGATGGATCAAGCAAAAGCATTTGATCGATGCTCGAGGACATGGCTATTTCGAGTCTTGGAGCACGTTAATTGCCCACCCAATTTGCTCTCCTTCTATCGGCAATTCTATGATCATCCGCGAGTCGTTTATGAAGTACAAGGTGCTATGACATCGGAAATTATTCTACAGTGTGGTGTGTTGCAGGGTGATCCCAGTGCGCCTCTACTGTTCATACTTAGCTTCCAACCGCTTCTTAATGCCATTGAGCGAGAAGGACTTGGTGTCACTGTTGAAGTGGAAGGAGAAAGTTTCAAATTTGCTTGCTCTGTGTATGCGGATGATATGAAGATGTTCTTCAAAGATAAGGCACAATTCGACAAATTTCACCAACTCTATGAAATATACTCAAATGCCTCCAACGCGGTATTGCAGGTTTCTAAATCCGAGTGTTTCGTTCTGGGAAGCGATTGTAGGCAGATTGACTGGACTAACAGAACCGGACTAAAGAAAGTATGTGCCCAGTATTATGTCGATCCTCGCAAGCCAGATTTCGTCGTGGAGTCAAACGTCGAGGATCGTGAATGTATCATCTTAGGCTGTCCAGTCAGACCTGACGGAGGCGCTTCTACCAAATATCTATGGACTTTAATTAGCAGGGCCTTTGGACTTACTATCGCGCTTGGTTCAGAGACAAATCTTTTTACACTATACGGACGTGTGACCCTTCTGAATTCAATGGTCATGAGCAAATTATGGCATGCGTCACAGCTTTCACCGCTACCGAGCAAGTTCTGTAAAATGATTGATTCGCGATCCTACCGTTTCATCCTAAACTCACAATCGAACTACTTGTCCATGAAACTTATGACCACTCCGAGGTTGAAAGGTGGCTTGGGACTGATAGATGCTGCAAGCATGACCTGTGCAATGATGGGCAAATGGCTCGCCAGGGCACTGCAACCCAACGACCCAGAGAACGTTGCCGCCGGTTTGTTCAAACAACTACTCAACAGGGAGTACAAGAAGCTGATCAAATTATGCAAATTCTCGTCGATAGTGAAAAGCCCAAGACTAGTTTTTATACTGTTGAACGGCGTTCCTGCAGTCAAACATCCCTTACGCAATGCGAGGTGGTTTTTAGGAAATAATGCACCAGCCTCGACAAACTACCACAATCAACCTGCTAAAGAACGAGTTAAGCCCTGGTGGTGCAGGATCTTTGGAGTCCTTAGCGCTTTCAGCTTGGATCTCGACCCGCGATGGGAGAATTATCTTTTCGAAGATGCTATCAAGATTCCATGGGCATATTTTATACTCAAGGTCGAAGCAACAGAGTTGTCTGAAAGTGACATCAAACTGATACAAACCATTCATTCAGCACATTTGCTGACCTTTCAAGATATCCTTTGGTGGTCGGTGGCCGGCAGGGAGGTCAGACTCCCGCCTGACAAGGTTTCGCGAGAGAGCTGGGAAAGTTCCCTTGTGGTTGCGTACGAAGATATTGAGCGGCCCACTTGGGACACAGCTTGGTCAGCGCTGCGATCGCACTGGACCCGAATCAAACGCTCAATACCGAAGGCACTGCAGGTGCTCCTCCTCTCTCGCAAATACCGGCAGAGTCCGGGATTGATACACTCTTACCACAATGGGTTGCGAGACGAGTATATCCTAATTGATTGGCAAGCCCGCCAATCGGAACTTCTCACATTTCCATGGGCCAAGTTGAGACTTGCAGGTATGCCTATTCAAGAGTACAACGTTCGCAAGGCACGAGAATTTAGTGGTGAAAGAGCGCTTCTGATACCTTCGACCTTGGACCATGAAGTAGAATACAAAATGTACTCCATGGAAGAGAAGACAGCGTTATGGACGGCGACATGGCACAGCTTAGCCCGTTGGCACGATCGACCACCCTCCCATCTGGACGCTTATTTCCTTCTTCTACACGGCAGGTATTGGAGGCACACTAGAAGCTTTGCATCTACACTTACCACTCCTTCTCTTGCCACGGAGCCTCTAACGGATGAACCCGATCAAGATGCCGAGGACATCATCGCTGACAGTCCACTTGTGCAGGAGCACGACGCTGTCGAGGCAAATCACTGCCATGTCGGCACTGAGTTGAACAGCCTTCAGACAATGACGACTGAACATATAAGCGTGGCCGAGGTTGACGAAAGTCAGCCGGACGAAAGTCAAACGGACGAAATTCAGACAGATGCAAGTCAGCCGGGTGCAATTCAGCCGGGTGCAATTCAGCCGGATGCAAGTCAGCCGGATGCAAGTCGGGCGGATGCAAGTCAGCCGGATGCAAGTCGGGCGGATGCAAGTCAGCCGGACGAAAGTCAGCCTGTCGAAAGTCAGCCGGATGAGGGCCAGCCGGACGAATTCTCAAGCGACGCAGACGACAATGACTCAGAAGATGAGCAAATCGAGGTACCACGTATTCCTGTTAGATACCATTTGTGCTGCCCTGCATGCTCCGACGGAGTGCTAGATCATGCCCCGCATGCATACACAACATGTGTAACAGCCTTGGAGTTTTGGAGGAGCATCGTAATTGTGCTTCATAGGCTGATCGGCAGCGATGTCGAGGTGCGGCTGACTCCGGTCGAGATCTTTTTCGGGTTTCGTGATTTACGCGGTCGACTCTCTCCAACGTTGAATGCGCGGGTGCTCTTGTGGCACAGTTGTGCCATCTTTGCCATTTCCGAGGCGAGGAGGGAGGCTCTCGTCCGGGCGAGGGCGAGTCAAACTATCCCGCGTGTAGAAGTCGCTCGATTTGGCCAAATATTCTTCAGTGAGTTGCGCAAATTTCTTGCTGGTCATGCCGCTATGAAGGATGCCAACAAGTTCCGCAAGACTTATTTCCTCGGTGGCACCGACGTCGCGAGCATATAGCGTCCAAGCCGAGCGAGTATCTGAAAAGACTTCTTGGATGCATCAGGGCGGCTCGACCAAATTATCGCATGCCTAGCTTGTAGACTCAATCTCGTGAATATACCTCAATCATCGCAGAAATCATATGCCAAATGTGCCAAACCCTGATTGCACGCGGCCCAGAGGGCCAAGAGCATTTCCGAAAGACTTTGTGATGCCGAGTGAGAAGAGCATATCCGAGCACCGGGACAATACGTAGATCTCTATTGGCAATCCGCGCCGGTATCTGATGGCGGGAGGTCATGCACGCCAAAGTCGGAGGGCGTGTTTCCCATCTCAAACACCAATTCGCCACCATTCTTGATTTCCCAGTGATAAAACCATGCGCGAGTGAGTGGTTTGCCATTGAGTGAAGCGCTGATGACGTACTTGTTTTCGGCACTCAGATTATCTGCGACGATACTCAACGTTGGCGTGTCATCCCCGTTACCATTACCGCCGTCGTCTTGGTCTTGGAGGTGGATTGTGGCACGTCGAAAGGTGGGCGAGGCGACGAGGTATATTTCCGTTGCGGTGGAAGGGTACAACCCGAGACTGAGCCATACAAAGTAACTTCCCATGGCGCCGGAATCGTCGTTGCCCGGGATTCCGTCGTGGGCGGAGGTATAGTGCGTCCCCAGAATCTGTCGCACGCGGTCTACGGTGCGGTGGTAGGCGCCGGCGTAAATGTACAGAAACGGGCTGAGGAAACTCGGTTCGTTGCCTGGGTCAAAGGCGCTCTCAAACATAAAGTCCAGTCGGGCGATGAATTGTCGGGTGCCGCCGTAGAGACAAATCATGCCTTGTACGTCAAAGGAGGCCGCGAATTGGTATTCCACCGCGTTGCCTTCGTACGTCGGCTGGTTCCAGTTTCCCGTAGAAGTGTCCAGGTCCCAATCGTACCACGAACCATCCGGTTTCCGAGGACGCAGCCATCCTTTCATGCCATCTATCCCAAATCAGATCTTGTGCCATACGTTGAGACTTAGTGTAGAGTCTAGACTTACGGTGCACGTAGTCCTTGTCGTAGAGGTTTCGCCAGTTTCGCGATCGCTCAAGGTACCGTTCCGCGTCGTGGATGTGGCCCAGTCCGCGTGCCACCAAGGATATCGCGTGATCGTTGGCACTATACTCCATCGTCTTTGACATTGACCTGAAACATTCAATGAGTCATTGATCTAACGCCAACGAAACATTGGACAAATTGACTCACCTGCCGTCCCACCAGGCCTGGGGATCTTGTGCCACGTACCCGAGCTCGATGAACTCATTCAATCGGGATCGACCTTTGCGCAATCCATCGGGAAATGGTGGTTCTTTTTCGGCATCGGCCTGTAGTGCCACGTATGCCGCGTTCCAGTCGAGAGTGAGACCTTTGATGTACCCGTCAGCGAGAATCATGTCGACATTCGATCCGCCCTGCGTCAGACCCGAAGTGAAGCCCGCACGACCGTCGGGCGCCCATCCCTCGTGTTGCTGCATATCGATCAGGGACACGAGTATGTCTCGCTGTATCCCGGGCTGAATCAGGGTCAGCAGTGGGGACGAGCAGCGAAAGGTGTCCCAGATGGTGTAAAAGTCATCATACACGGGAGCGCTCGAATTCCACACGGGATTTTCGCCATTTCGGTCAGAGGGCATCATGTGCATGCGGTAGAGCGAGGAGTAGAAGATGGTAAGGTACTCGTCCTGCGACATGGACGCACGAGGAGGAACCGGGTCTTCGACTTGGATGGTCGAGAGCATCAGTTCCCATCGATTGCTGGCTTGTTCACGCAATTCATCAAAATCAAAGGAAGACCCGGTCTCTTCTGCGACATTCTTACATGCCTGATCCGTGGACAGAAAGCTGATGCCCAGCTTGGACGTCACTACCGGATTCTTCGTAATGTTGTACACGAGATATGCGCCAATCCAATCGCCCGTGTCGTCCTCGTGAGAATAACCCGCATGCGTCCCTGTATTTTTCCATGTACCGAAACTGGGTCCTGCGAGTCCTATTCATCATCAGCTCGATAGAAGATTTTGTGGACGATGGCAAACCACGTACCCTGAGTGTCACCGATGCCGTCCGCGGCCCTATCAAATTCGCTGCAAAAGTAGACCGTGAAATCATCACCGTAATTCCAACCCCCACGATACGTGCCGTAGCCCATCATCCGAATGCCATCTTCGACAGTGATACTGCCGCCGCGATACGTCTGCGCCGACCCGAGGACGTGGCCGACATCGAGCAGGACCTGCCCAGACCGTTGCGTCTCACTCAACTCTGAGAAATCGTACCGCGCGACGCCAACCATGCCCGTGGCCGTCAAGTGCACGTCGACCCCCCACGCATCGAGGTGGAAAGCATGGTACCCTGGCTCGGCGCGTTCGCGACTCCGCGAACTCTGGTAATCGTTCAACGCATCAAAGTTGACGTCCACCGTGGTCGGCACCAGCGACACCACGCCGTACTTGGCCCCGCCCCCGGTCCCCGAGACGTGCAGGTACGTAATTGCCGAGACATTCGCGTACGACCATCCCGCATTGTTCGAGCCAACCGTGTACCCGGCAGTGTCTGTCGTGTCGATGCCCACTTTTACCGAACCGAATGGTGCCGTCGCACCGGGAAAGACGTGACCTCCGCCCGACACACCGATGAACGGGTCCACGTACGAAGTATACCGGAGTGCCATACCTAGACTGAACACGCCCGTCACGTCCACTATAGGTCCACCATACTTGCTTGACGAGTACTTGGGATTGACAGTATGAGCCGAGAAGCTGAAGCTGAAGATGTAGACAAAATGCGAACTGACCTCGGAACCACACAAAGTAGCTGGACTTGGTGGCGCTGTAAATGAATTTTGGCAATTACGGGGTAAAAGTCAAAAGTCAATTTCGAGATGAATGACGTCGTCGATCGTTATATACATACATACGCGTTTGTGATGATTCAATATATTTGTCCTCCGGGGCTGATGAAAAAGACAGTAGAATTACTTGACGGTCGGCATCTCAGTTTCGTAGGCTGCGCCATGACTTCTATTGTTGTTGTTGTGGTGCATGGGCAAGACCTCGCTCCCCTCGACCAAGATACCTTCCTGCTTCTCCTTTGACTCTGGCATGACGAGGTGCAGGATGACGGAGACGACGACACTGATGGCATAGGAAGTCTCGACCACGATAACGACGGCATCAATGAGTCCCTGCAGGGCTTTATTGGAGCCAGAGTAGGAGAAGAAGTTGCTGAACCAGGTCGGCACCAGCAGGGAGGCGAGGCCGAGCGACATTGAGCAGGTCAGGATGAAGCGCGAGCGTCGGTCCCACGTGGTCATCGAGAGTAGTCGCATGCCCGAGACCGCCACGCTAGCAAATAGGAAAGTCTTCATGGCCCCGATGACCGGTGCAGGGATGGCCACAATCACCGCGCCGAATTTGCCAATGATGCCCGCCAAGATGAGGAATCCACAGCAAAAGTATCCCGCGCTGCGAGCCGCCACACCAGTAAGTGCAATGGTGCCATTGTTTTGTGCAAAGGTCGAAAGACTACAGTGAATTAGTATTAGTGATGTCTTTCAAGCGTTGGCGTCTTACCTAGTGTTGGTCATGAGTGCGGACAACATGCTGTTGAAGCCATCCGCCAAGACACCACCTTGAATACGGGACTCAAACTCTGGTCCGGTGACGGCAACCTTGGAGACGTCGCAAGTGGCGGTGACGTCGCCGATATTCTCCAGCACGAGCACCAAGACCACGGCAAAGAGCGGCAGGATCAAGGTGGCATCGAAGCCGAGCTTGAAGGTGGTGGTCCAGACAAAAGTGATGGCCGGCGCGGCCTTGATGGACGAAGCATCCCAGTACCCTGTCGCGGCGGAAATGATGACACCCACCAGCAACCCGAGCACCACGCCGGACGTCCTCATGAGCGGCGCCCCGAAGCGCTCAATCAGGATGATGGTGATGAAGACGCTGAACCCGAGCCCGATGAATTGCGGGCTGCCCCACGGAGCAGCCTTTGGCGCGGCAATGTTGGGACACAACTTGAAAAAGGCAATCGTGTTGGTGGGACTGGAGCAGAGTCCCGAGGATCCCGCCCAGTCGGAGATGCCGGAAGAGACCAGGTTGGCACCGATGAAGAGCAGTACCTGGCCCGTGATGAAGGGCGGAAAGAGTCGCTGGAGCACCTTTGGCGGGACAAAGGCGAGCATCATGTGAAAGACTGAGCAAAAGGCAATGGTGCCAATCAACTTGCCGTACGCGTCGGGACACGGCTGCCCGATGCCGTCAATCGTCTGGCATACGCCGCGGGTGTACTGGTTCTCGAGATACTTTTGCGCGATCGGCACCACCCCGAAACTCGTGCCGGCGACAGAGATGAGTCCCGTGCCGAGATAATATGGAGTCCTGCCCAACCTGAACCGCGAAATCTGAATCAACGACCCGATGCCGCAGACAATCAGACTCGCGCTGATGAGGTACTGCTGCGTCGCGTCGTCCAAGTTCGCCGCCGACGCAATGATGGTCGGCGGCGTCACCACACCGGCCAACATGGCCAGCGCATGCTGGAACCCCAGCAACGCCGCCAACAGTACCGGTAACTTTTGGTGCAGCCCAAAGAACGGCTGCGGCTTGTCCTTGTACGGGTTCCGCACAAAGGGAAGGTCCGGCCAAATCAGGTACTTGTAGTCGTAGTCGCCGATCCAGAACGCCTTTGAGGTCAGATTGTCGCGACGAAAAGTCGCCCGCAAAGTATCCATCCTCGATTGCTTCTTGTATCCTTGTCCCTCGCCGCCACTGCCGCCGCCATTGACTTCGTGCTGCAATGAGGCCGTCTCAAAGGACTCGATGTTGGTGGTCGGCAGCGTCGAGGCGTCCTGTAGTCCCATGATTATCCTGTCCCGCAAGTAGTGCTTAACAAGATTGAGACGTTAATCAAGCTGTGCGAGGGTGACACCGACCGTTAGACGGTGACCAGGACAGAATATATACAAAGCCAACCATTTATTAGTAGTAATATAGTGGCCAAAGATAAGCGGGCGGACGCGAAAATCTGGGTGGCGTCCCCGTGGCTTGGGGCATAGATAAGGAACATCTCGGCAAATCCTCGGGGCGGCCATCTCCAGCTGGGTGGGGCTTCTACTAGCTATACTATAACGTTTTGATTGCGAGAATTCTCGCACAACTGGCAAAAATTCGTAAGAGAGAAAGTAGCATCATGATAGCGATAGTACCAGCTATTCTGTTCAGCTGATGCAATTGCGATCCATTCACAAGCATATGCATCGAATGTGATCGTAGCAGGAGGATCTGCAGAATCCAGTCAGTCACGTGCGCAACTCTCGCTTCTGTACAATCTTTCGCTGGAGCTCACTTGCCAAGCGATCTGAGCCAATCAGAAGCCAATAAACGCTTTATGGACTCCGTAGATGACCGATGGGATGCTTTCTCCTGCCCTGGTGATTGTTTCTGTGGGGATTGATTGCATCTGCATCTGGCTGTTCAATGTCGGATGGTCGCGTCTTGACTACTATGCCCTTTTATCATCATCCGCTGGCTATCATTGCATGGACGGGTCTGTTGTGCATCAGTCTAGACTCACAAGAATGCTCAAATACTACCTCATATATGTACATGTGTTTGCGCCTTTGCTCATGCTTCGTGAACCGTGGCGGTCGCTTCATTACATCTCTCGACAGCTCGCATCACCAAGAGTACCAAAAACACAAATCCCATCTGCTCAAAACTCCATGTTGACGTGATGCACCAAGGTCGGCGTGATGCTGGCCACAAACTGCAGGAATAGAATAAGGTACTGATCGACCCTGATGCGCTTGTCCTCCACATCGTCCAGATCCTTCCTGCCGCTGCTGGCCCCGTGCCTCGAACTCGAGTGGTCCAGGCGGTCGATAAAGACCTTCATCACGCTCGAGTGCTTGCAAGGGTGGATGCTCGCCATGTGCTTTCCCGTCGTCGAGTGCGGAAACGACTCCATGGTCACCGTCTGGCCGCCGTGTTCGCCGCTAATGTCCTGCCACACCTCGTTCACGCTCAGTGGTGTATTCGTCTCGCTCCAGCCGTGCAGCCAGACGCGCGGTGTACGGTAGTACTTGTCGTATGTGATGTAGATGTCGTATGTCCGCGTGGGCACGGTGTCCGTCTCCCGCAACGTGTCTGGATCGTCGTCATCGTCCGGCAGGGCGAGTTGATCCATATCCGGCAAATCTTCATCCAGAGTCTTTGAGTCTATCACTGGCAGCGCCGCTGCTGAATTAGAAGCAGTTAGATCATTCTGCGTCTCTCCAGTGATATCGGGAATCGACTCTACTTCGCCAGAGAGATTATTGCTAAACGTGTTGACAAAACCATCTTCAGTATCAATCTGTACTTCACTCTTCAGACTCTCCGCGCGGAACTGACAAGTGATGTTCTTCGTGATCAAGTATTGCTTCTCGGCAGGCAAGTATTCTCGCAGCTTGTCCTTGTCGCCGGTTTGCCATGTCCAGGTTGGGTACTTTTTGACAAGTGCATCGCCTGCCAAGACAAATTCATCTGGCGATAGTTGTCCAGTCTGTGTAAAGTCGTTCTTTTGCAGTACAGGAGTCAAGTGCTCCCTCCAAGTACGTAGTGTCGAATACATTACAGATGCTCAAGCACAGCCTATCAGATTGTCGATACGCTGGAAATGGTCCCTTGATCACTGCCTCTATATAGCGCGCGCACGCCAAGATGATATCTTATCGCGAGTCTCACTCTTCCACACGATACACGGAATGGCGATGCTTGCAAACGTGCTGAAGACGAGGCGACAACGACAACTTGCAGACAATTCGTGCGACTTCCCAAGGAATTCGTGTCTGCACCGCGGGGAGCATCATTTGTGGCTTCGTCGCTCTTGAGCTCCGCCGTAAATTTCTGCTCAGTTGCGCATACAGGCCATGAGTAGATAAGTAGTGGTGTATGGCAAGTCGCAGCTTTTCCTAGCGGCTACTGCTTGTAGGTGTCAGCAGACATGGGCAAGGTCAGCAAGGCTACCAAGAAGTTTCAGACGAAAAAGTTGGACGGAGTGCTGAAGAAGCGAAAAGAGCATAAAAAAGCTGCTCAAAAGTTCAAAGCGAAGAAACCCGCCAAAAATGCGTCTGATGCTGATGCGAGTGCGGAAGTCAAGCCCAAGGGTGAACGTAATGGCGATCTATTCGAGTCGATGAATGTCGATGAGTTCATGGCTGGGGGATTTGAGCAAGGCATTGAGAAGTCAAAGAACGGTGCTAAGAAGGTCAAGTCGAAGAGCACGGAAGATGAGTCGGCCTCGGAATTGAGTGCATCTGATGACGAGTCGGATGAGGAAGATGCACCTGCAGCAGCCATGCACGCCGACCAATTGAAAGATCTGTCCAAGACTGATCCTGCCTTTTACAAGTTCTTACAAGACAACGATGCGGAACTGCTCAACTTTGACAATGCTGAAGAAGCTGATTTACAATTCTCAGATGAGGATGATGATGCTGAGGCACAGGAGAAGGTCGGAGGTCGTGTCGGCCCGGAAGTGCTGAAATTGAAGACTGTCGAAAAGTGGGAGGAACAATTGGCGGAGAAGTCGTTACGATCACTGCGCAAGATTGTCCTCGCATTCAGAGCTGCGGCACATCTCAATGAGGAGACTGACAAGACTTATCGATACTCCATCGATGATCCAGAGGCCTTTCAACGTCTCACAGTCCTGGCAGTTGTAGGCATACCGAAATTCCTCGACACGTACGTACCAATCAAAAAGTCTGCTGCTGGCAAGCCGAAAATCCCCACGGAAAACAAAAAGTTCATCAAGCTCATCCCAACCTTAAAGTCACATTTCGCCACGCTCCTGCACTTCTTGCAGGGTCTCTCCGACGCAGTGATGCAGAAGCAAGTGCTCGACTCGTCCATCACCTTGGTCGGATACATGCTTACCTTTCGAAAGTTCTTGAAGGACTATATGAAGGCCATCCTGGAGATTTGGTCAACCTGCACGTCGGATGCCACACGTATCTCCGCCTTCCTCCTCATTCGCGAGTTTCTCACGATGGGAGACGCTGGCCTGCGCGAGAGTGGACTCAAGATTGTCTATTCCTCATTCGTGCGGGAATCGCGCAACATCAACACGCACACCCTGCCGCTCGTCAATCTCATGAAGAACTCGGCAAGTGATCTTTTTGGTCTCGACTATGGCGTTTCGTATCAGCTCATCTTTGGATTCCTGCGACAATTGGCCATCGTGCTGCGCAAGAGCATCAATGAGAAATCAAAAGACTCGTACAAGACAGTCTACAATTGGCAATTCGTCAATAGTCTCGATTTCTGGTCCATCACCCTGTCGCATCACGCCGCAGCTCCTGCATCGTCCCTCAGACCACTCATCTACCCACTGGTCCAAGTGACACTCGGCGCGGCGCGTCTCGTTCCCACCTCGCAATTCTTCCCGCTCCGCTTCCACCTCATCAAATCACTCAATCGCCTGGCCGTCTCGACAAACACCTACATCCCCCTGGCGCCCCTCATCTTCGAAGTACTCGAGTCGGCCGACATGAAGAAGAAACCCATCCCGAGCACCGCCCCGCCCATGAACTTTGACACCGCCATCCGCGCCAAACAGGAATACCTCCGCACAAAGCCCTACATCGACCAAGTCGGCGACCTCGCCATCCAACTCCTCCTCGAATTTTACGCCATCAACTCCACCAGCGTCGCCTTTCCCGAACTATGTATCCCCGCAGTGGTCCAGATGAAACGATACATGAAACGCACGAAAAACGCCAAAATCGGCCGCGCACTCGGCAGCGTGGTCGAACGACTCGCCGCGAACGCCAAGTTTATCGAATCGAAACGACAACAGAGCGTACACTTTACACCTAGGAATATGGCACAACTCGATGCCTTCAGTGCTTCTCTCGACGTCGACCAGACACCACTCGGCGCATACGTCAAGGTGCAGCGGAAAATGCGCGACGACGCCAAGGCTCTCATTGCCGAGAGCGAGGCCCGCGAAGACGCCAGACGCGACAAGAAGCGACTCAAAGGTGAGAAGGACATGGCCGCGCTGCAGGACTCGAGTGATGAGGAAATGGCGGAGGACGAGGACGACGAGGTGGAGTAAATGCATAATTTGAATTCTCACGAGCATGGCGTTAGCGAGCAGAGTTTTCTCATTTCATATCTCTTCAATGCATTTCATTACATCTACGCTTCTCCTGGCAACTCATCAAATGAATTCTCTCAAGTCCCTGAAAGTCGATATGGACGGTCGTCGTAACTTTCAGGAAGCTGGAATCGCTATTGGCTGTGTCGCTGACGCCTCGGCTCCATGCAGTAATTGTTCAGTTGTGCCCAAGGGCCTGTCGTTGTTGTCATTAGTGTCATTCATGTGTAATTGTCCCATGTCGATTGCCACGCTCTCAGTCCCAGAGTCCATCAGTTGGCCCCTGAAAAACGCGTCCGGCGGAGTGACTGTTCCGAGCCCTCGTCTCATGTGAGTGTCGCAATAGCTCAATCCGATTGAAAAACTGGCATTGACCCAGCCAAACCCTTCCTTGGCAACGCCTTTTATGTCTCCGCCTTGATTGCCATATTCTGCGACAACGCGGTGAGGCGCCTTGCTGGTCGTGACGTCGTACTTTTCGACCACAACACCGTTGTAGTCCACAAAAGACTTTGTGATTGAGTAGATCCATCTATAGACCAGTCTCTTACATTCCTCATCAAAGCCATATCGTGCTAAACCTTTCCACGCGAGAATCTGATGTGGTGCCCATCCGAAGGGATAGTCCCATTGTCGATTCGGCCTGCTCAGAGATATGGTACCCCGAGACTCTTCTGTGCCAGCCACAAGACCGCCGATTGTCTCCAATTTGGGGAGAGCTTTTTCTACAATAGCATTTGCTTGTTTCGGCGACGCTAGCCCCGCCCATAGTGCCCAGAACGTTGTAGCTGACTCGTAGTCGATTTGGTGCTTGTGATTCGTATCATAATCAAAGTACATGCCATGTTGCTCATTCCAACAGTACTTGTCCATGGCGAGTTTTCTCTGTTTCGCGCGGCGATCCCAGATTGCAGAAGTGTAAAGCCGACCATCATAATCGAACTTGTCATCGAATTTTTCCCTGATAGTTCGTGCAATGTCCGTCTCGTATTTGTATAGTAGTGAATTGAGATCGACAGTGGCCAAGTCCGCGCATCTGTGCTCTAATCGATATGAGGTATCATGACCAGATTCTCTGACAGCACGATCGTGCAGGAAATAAGTGTCAAGTTCTGGTACATGTACTTCTCCATGGTTGTACGCGTGAGTAAAGGCATCAACGGTCATGCCATGCTTATCTGCGAACGGCTGAAGCAGGTGTATGAAATGACTGGCTTCGGTCTCCGGCGGTATACCCAAGCCTTGGGGTCGATATCTGGACAAGCCGGTCACAGGATCAAGCCTGGGAGCAGAAATCCATACACTCTCATATTCTTTTATGCTCGCAGTGATGCCCCTTCTGACAAAGTCTATAGCGTCGTCCTGGTGTCGGATCTTGTCATAGATCTGTAAGGTCATGTCTGTCAAGAAGGGGGGCTGTGAGCGACAAAGGTAATAGGAGCGATTTGCGTTCAGGATCTTGCCGTAATGCTTGATCTCGAAGATGAAATTCTCAACCATACCACGCGCGAGGTCTACGCGACCATCAATGATCAACCCGAGAGACTCGAAGTACGAGTCCCAGCCATAAAGTTCATTAAATCTGCCACCTGGTACAACGAAGGGAACGCCTCGTAGATCTTCCTCACCATCTTCGTTGATATAGGTTTCCATGGCAAGGGCAAGCAGTCCTGGTCTGTCATTGGCATCCCGAACCCATTCCTCCGTGATTGACTCAGGCAGGTACTCTACTTTGATGCCCAAGTCAGGTCTAGCTTCTGCTGCTTTCACATAGTAATTGTAGATGTCAGGTTCTGCTAATGGCACATAGATGCGAGGGGCTTGATCCTTGCAGCGATTCTTCGGGTCTGCGCAGATCACATCCAGCATGGATGCGTCTATCCTTCGTGTTAAATTGTCCCAGAAACTTCCGCGAATCATTCTCGAAAGTCGATCGACAGGATTCTGACTGAGTCGACGCTCGTCAAGCAGAATATAGCGACGCCCATAGTCTTTGGCAAGAGTCAATTCTTGTAGCAAGTTAGACAGCATGTATGTCCCTCTGACTTCATATCTGTTCATGCCCATCGAGTTTGCTGTTCCGAGATTCATGACTTTGGGTCCCATATCCTCGATCGTGATTTGCATGTTGTCGTCCGTGTCCTCACTCTCCAGTAATGCTTTCAGAGTTTGTTCAACATTGACCAAGAACTTTCTACCGTTTTCTCTGATCTCATCTGCCAAGTTCAGCTTTAGAACGATTTCCCTATTCCAGCTTTACCTTGCGAGTATCGTCTCTTGGCAACTGGTGCAAACTTTTGAGTCTCTTCTCTCGCTGTGTTCAATTGAATATTTGACTTCATAGATATTAGCACAACATTCCACAGTTCGTAACAGCGACTTGCACTAGACTTTGTCCTCAAACGGTTCGTCCTCTCCCGTTGCTGGTAGTTGGTACTAGAGTACAGTTCCCAGGCTGGCAGGAAAGGGTCGCTATTGGAGTCTGCCGAAGACGGTATGACCGGACGTTCTGCTGCCATGCTGCGCAGAACGATCAGAACTCAGCAGGAACAGCTTCGAGAGTTGCTGTTATCAGTGTGTGCTGGCTGTGGGTGTGTTGATATGGATTATGGAGATCGAGAGGCCCTGGCGCAGCAGCAGCATTTCACTTTCAGCGCGCACGTGGTGACAGACTCTCAGGGATGATCATGATCGGAGAGCAGATTAATGATCAGTGATCTCCTTGGCATTTCTGGCTTCATACCAGCTGCAGTTGCTACGAGTACAATAGTTGTATAGCTCTGTATCGCACGCGCGTTGCAGCAGTCATCCGGAGGAGCTTGACACGTCTCGCTTGTCATCGTTCAAAGAGTTCGGTAGCTACAGGAGCCTTGCATTCTTCTCCTGTCTCCAGCTTTGCAATCAGGCCTTGAGTTGAGGTTACCGTGGCTGCGTGACAGTTCCAGAAGAGGAAACGTCCTGTCGCCGATTGATAAAGATCTTGTCCTTCTAAAGTCGAAGCAGGACATATCTAGACGTTCGACAAGCATTACGGTTGGAGAACTCTTGTGATAGGTATTGCGCCGTGCATTCACACAAAGTAAACAACACATACAACTCGATTCCACTTCAAGGACAAGAGAATAAAAATGCTATACTCAGGTGTCCTTGTCGTTCTTGCTGCCACTATCACCAGTTGTCTGGCAGAGCATACCAACAACTGGGCGGTCTTGGTATCCACATCGCGATTCTGGTTCAATTACAGGCACATGTCCAACACGCTTTCCATATACCGGACGGTGAAGCGTCTCGGCATCCCCGATAGTCAAATCATACTCATGTTGGCGGACGATATCGCATGTAATCCGCGCAACGTCTTTCCAGGCACAATATTCAACAACGCTAACCGCGAACTCGATCTCTATGGGGAAAATATCGAGGTTGATTATCGTGGCTATGAAGTGACTGTGGAAAACTTCATCCGCCTGCTGACAAACCGGTGGTCACCCTCGCATCCGGCATCCAAGAAACTGCTGAGTGACGAAAACTCAAACATTCTCATCTACATGGCCGGCCACGGCGGCAACGAGTTTCTCAAATTTCAGGACGCGGAGGAAATTAGTGCCTTTGACATTGCCGATTCCTTGGCGCAGATGCACGAGAAGAAGCGCTACAATGAGATCCTATTCATGATCGACACGTGTCAGGCAAACACGATGTACTCCAAGTTC
Organism: Taphrina flavorubra JCM 22207; assembly: GCA_000836175.1. Lineage (NCBI taxonomy): Eukaryota > Fungi > Ascomycota > Taphrinomycetes > Taphrinales > Taphrinaceae > Taphrina > Taphrina flavorubra. The sequence continues at coordinate 85,101 of DF819274.1, read as the reverse complement.
TACTCGCCCAACATCCTCGCGACTGGATCCAGTGCCATCGAGGAATCGAGCTACTCGCATCACGCCGACACCGATGTCGGCGTCGCCGTCATTGACAGATACACCTATCACCACCTCGAATTCATGGAGCGCCATGTCCGCGACGGCAACTCGAATGCCACGCTCGCCCAACAATTCGCCCACGTCGACGCTGAAAAGTGTCACTCCACCCCCGGCGTCCGCACCGATCTCTTCAAGCGGGACCTCAACACCGTCAAGATCACCGACTTCTTTGGCGGCGTTAGTGCCGTCGACTTGAGCTTCGATGACCACGACACTAGCAAGCGCGCGCCCTTTGTAGCCAGTCAGTCAGCCCATTCGGAACAGGAGCAGGCGCTCCATGTCACACCCTCCCCACCATCCACGCACAAGGCGGACGACGCTGCGGGACTGTCAAAGGACAAACGCGCAGTGCCCGAAGGTTTCCAGAAAAAGTTATATGGACCAGCAGCCATGCTCGTCACGTTTCTTGGGCTGTACATAGGAGTCAAGCAATTATGAAGCATCATCACCACGATACAATGCTGCGAAGCGGGAGACAAAAATCTAAGGGTTTTTCAGTCTATAATGCACAATCCCGACTAAATTTTTGACTTTGTGATGATGCGCTCACCAATCTTCAGCACATCCGCCATGACTCCCATCGCAGTGACGGCCGCACCCGCACCGGCGCCCTGGACAATGAGTGGCTGCTTCCCGTATCGATCGGTGTAAAAGGCAATAATGTTGTCACTGCCCTGCAGGCCCGCAAATGGATGGGAGGCCGGAAACTCCTTCAGCTCCACGGCAATCTTGGCGGGCGAGACGGTATTGTCAATCACGCCCACGAAGCGCAGCACAGACTTGTTCTCCTTCGCGGACTTTAGCAGGGCCGCAAATTCCCCGTCGTGTGCGGGCAGTCCAGACATGAACTCGTCGCCCGACTTTGCGGCCTCCAGTGCCTCTGGGATGAGTGATTTCACTGGAAACGATGTGGGCCCGGCAACCTCCAATCCACTCAAGCGGCTCAAGATGGTCAATTTACGCGCGACGTCGAGTCCGTTGAGATCGTCGCGTGGATCGGGCTCCGTGTACCCGCTCTCCTTGGCAACCTTGACCACGTCGCTAAAGTTCTTTGTCGGTGCGTTCGGGTCCGCAGGTGAGAATTCGTTGAAGATGTATGATAAAGTACCGCTGAAAATTCCCTCAATCTTGTTGACCTTGTCTCCCGTGGCAATCAAGTCCTTGAGCGTCGAAATGATGGGCAGTCCCGCGCCCACCGAAGATTCATGGTACATGAGTGCCCCGGACTCTCTCGAAGCCGCCTGAATGTCCCGCCACAACTCCGACGACCCCGAGAACCCCTTCTTGTTGGGAGTGGCCACACTGATGCCCCGCCTCAATAATGCAGGATACGATGATGCTATCGTCTCATTGCTCGTATTGTCAACCAATATCACGGGACTCGGACTCTGCGCCAAGTAATCCACATACGCGCTCCATTCCGGAACCCCGGCTGCGGAAGAAGACGCACTCGCGAGGTCCGTCTGCCATGTGTCGAGGTTCAGCGGCCTGTAGTCTTTCGAGTACAGTATTTTCGAGGACGTCGAGATCGCGATGACTTTGAAGGGGAATTTTGTCTGTGCCAATTGTGCCAAAAAGTCTTTGCCCACCAGACCGGCACCTACGACGGCAATGTTCACGACGTTTGCCATCTCCAGGAATCTTCTATTTGCGAGACGACTGTATGGACTCTTTGTGTGCTTTTGAGGAAATGTCGTAGATGGATGGTGAATGTGATGCTTTGGTGGAGAACATTTGAGATTGACACAAGCCACATCAAATCTGTGCTGGGGAGCTCAGTTGACACCAACTCGGGAATTGTCCACGGCAGCGGCGCACAGTTTTGAGTCTTCTTATGCTCCGTGCTCGCCTATACCTCTACTCTTGCACTTCCTCATTTACTCTAACGCTTTCATGATACATGCCTGTCGCTTCTTTTCCATGCTGATAATACAGATTCTCCTCCTTCGCCTGGATTCTTCCAATGACAAATGACAATCAATGCGAAGAAGAGCCAAAGGTCACCACGTCATTCGTTTCCTGTGCCTCCCACATGCCACGGTAAATGCCATCTTCACTCGCGAGCAATTCGTCGTGTGAGCCCGCCTGGGCGACGGCGCCGTCCTTCAAGACAATAATCATGTCTGCGTCCTGGATCGTCCTGAGTCGGTGTGCGATAAAGACACTCGTGGCGCCCTTTTCGTGTATGACCGTGTTGATGTTTGCCAGCAAAGCGTGCTCCGTCTGTGTGTCCAGGGCACTCGTGGCCTCGTCAAAAAACATGATGGGGCTGTCCTTCAAGATGGCACGACAGAGCGCGAGCCGTTGTTTCTCGCCCCCGGAAATCATCATGCCACGTTCTCCCACTTTGGTCTGGTACCCATCCGCAAATCTCATGATTGTATCGTGAATCTCCGCCTTTTTGGCAGCCTCCATCACCTCCTCGTCAGTGGCAGATGTCTTGCCGTACCTCAGATTATGCATGATGGTGCTATTGAACATTGGCTGGTCTTGTGGCACCACGGAGATCTCCTTGCGCACAGAGTCCAGCTGGACATCCCTGATGTCTTGATCATCTATCAGGATCCTCCCACCGGATGCGTCATAACTGCGAAACAAAAGTCGCAACACCGTCGACTTGCCACATCCCGAGGGCCCGACTATAGCGACTTTTGAGCCAGCCGGAATAGTGAAGGTAAGATTCTGGAGAATCGGCCGTTCAGCAGTATAACCGAAGGTCACATTATCAAACTTGATTTCTCCACCACGTACGACGAGCGGCTGTGCACCCGGCTTCTCCGTCACTGTCAGATTGACTTTCTGCAAATTGAACAGAGTCTCCATGTCAATCAATGACTGTCGTAGTTCCCGGTAGACGGAGCCGAGAAAGTTAAGGGGTAAGGATAATTGAAAGACGAGCTGATTGATGAGCACGAGGTCGCCCACGGTCATGGTCCCCGTTTGAACTCCTTGGGCAGCCATAAACATCATGGCCGTCAAACTCGTTGAGAAGATCAGGTTCTGACCGATATTGAGCATTGCCAAGGAGGTTGCAATCTTGATTGAGGCTGATTCGTACTTTTGCAGCGCCTGGTCATATTGCATGGCTTCGTAATGCTCGTTGTTGAAGTATTTCACAGATTCGTAATTGATCAAGGAGTCCACAGCGATGGTCGCTGCAGAATTATCCGCAGCGTTAGCTTGTTTCCTGAACTTTGTACGCCATGCCGTGGTCTGTATGGTGAAGAGTGCGTATGCAGCCATTGTCCCGACAGTGACTGCCGCAAAGCTCGGACCGAATTTGTAGGTCAAGATTCCACAGACAAGCGATATTTCGAGGGCGGTAGGAAAAATATGAAAGACCATCGAGGACAAGAGGAAGCTGATCCCTTTCGTGCCTCTGTCTATTGCTCGACTGAGCCCTCCCGTCTGCCGCGAAAGATGAAAACTCAGGTCCAGACGAAGAAGATGCTCAAAGACATCTGCGGCAACTTTACGTATCGCTTTTTGCGCAACATTGGCAAACACTGCATTCCTCAGCTCCTGCGTGACGGTCGAGCCTATTCTTGCCAGTCCGTACCCAACAATCACGGTGCCAGCCACCGTCCATGCTGTACTGCTCGTAGCCGCAAAATCAATGTTCATAGAGTCCACAATGTTCTTGAAGAAAAAGGGCACCTGCACGTTCAAGAGCTTGCCTGCCACCAACAAGCTCAGAGATACCACCACCCGAGTCTTTACTCCCGCATTGTCCTTGGGCCATAAGTAGTGTGACATTTCCTTGATGATGGCCCAATCAGCCTTCCTTTGCTCTTCCTTGGATTTGTTGTCCTCGCCCATCGCGAGAGCCGGAGGACTGCCCTTTTTCGCGGCAGGAACATCCTTGAGGCCTGACGGCGTTGTTTGTGAGGCCTTCGCATTTCTATCGAGGCGATGCGAAGTCGTTGTGAAGTTTCGTAGGAGGCTTCGATATGGTGAAGCATGACCTCTCCTGCTCGCGTGATAGCACTGACCTATGCCACTTCGCAGCATGAGCGAGTCACTTACACAGACAATGCAGTCAACACACTAGCAAGGACGCTTGACACCCAAACATCCCTCTATGCAAGATGAAGCGCAATCTGCATGTAAATTGTAAGCTGCAAATCATCAAAAGGCGCAATTCATGGACTCGGATATCCCGACATATCTTCAGCATGGCAAGATCCGTTTCTCCACGAGTGGCATTCATGCATGGCAACGTTGAAAGACCAAAGTGGCTCGGTGATATGCTATTAGCTTATGATCGCATATCAGCGCGGATGTACGCTAAAGTGAAAGCTAAGAAAGAGCTATAGAGTCGTGGTCCAACACGAGCAAAGAGTGCTCGGAAAGTGAATTATTGTGATACAACGGTGCATAAAAATTGTGTCATGAGCAAGAAATCGGTCTGGCCATCACTGCGTGTAGTGGTCCCGTTTCATGTCATCGAGCACAGGTCCGAGAAGCCTGACAAAGGCTCTCTTTCCAAGCGTAGCCACCTTGAGACGAGTGGCTGCTTGTATAGTTGCATTCCTCGGAGCATCATTTATGAGCGCAGATTCGCCGAAGTAATCACCCTTGCTAAGTCTGGCGATCACTCCCTCGCCGTCCTTGATGACATCGGCCTCGCCAGATTCGATCATGAAGAACTGCTCGCCGACGTCTCCTTGCCTGATCACAACTGCACCCTTGTCGAAGACGCATGTATCAAGCGAGTCGGCGATTTTCTGCCTTTCACTGAGATCCAGCGGGCTCAATACATGAACGGTTTCCAAGAATTGTTCATACATCCTCCTCTTCCTGCTAGTGTTCTCCATCAGGATTCTTCTGAAAGTGATTCGATCCAGAGCCCAGACGACGCAATCGGCACTCTTCGATACCACCGTTGCTGCTCTGGGCGCATTATACATAAGAGCCAATTCTCCGAATGAACCACCTTCGACAGCCTCTGCCACCTTCTTGCCATAGCCACGGCCGCCAGAGTCATCCGTCCCATCTGCCGCTTGCACAAAGATCTCAAAGAGCCCGGACTCGACGACATAGAAAAAGTCCCCAACATCACCTTGCTTGATGATGACACTTCCAACAGTTGAAAGCTTCTTTTCTGACATTGCATCGAGCACATCCTTGAGCTGCTCCTCATCGAGATTCTTGAATAGGAGATTGCGAGATATGGATTTATCGATTCTGGCATACTGTTTCTCACTCTTGGGAATCACGACCTTCTGGTAGGTGTTGTCTGCACTTGGCAACATGGACTCTGCAGACACAGAGGTTCTGCGATTCGCGTTGTAGTTCTGCGGGTACGACTCTGACGGGACAGGAATATTCTGTGAAGTTCGACCCCTAGAGACTTGTTCGAAGCTAGAGCCTTCTGCCCCTGGACTTGGAAAGGAATAGTTTGTTGTTGCTAGCTTAGGTCCCGATGAACCAGGTGACGGAGATCTAGCACCACTGCCTGAACCTGCACCAAAAGAGTTGCTGTTGAAAAGACCACCTCCAGGGGAACCTGGTTCGGTTGGCGCGTTTCGAGACAAGGAGTCATTAGTATTGTTTGAGCTCAATCGATTCGAAACACGCTCCTCTTCGAGCTTGCGCTGGAAGAATGTCGCACAGAATTGCAGGATATCACTGGGATTGTTCTTTATGACTTCTTTGTTGAGCTCATTAAGCAAGTCTGTGTGTGAAGCAACCATTGCGACCTGCCAGCACTGTCCCCCGTAGTTTAGAAGCAAGCTCTTATTGTTATGTCGCGTACGTCCTTGAACACTTCACCAAAACTAGCAAGGAATATAGCCAGACTGAGGAAAGATCTGGATACAGGTCTGAGCAGAGAGTCAAGATGAAGGTCAGGGTGAGCATGCAGTGAGGGAGGGAGTAGCAAGCAGCTCTGCAGGGAAGGTGCCCCCAAAGATGGATGGAAGTGGAGCGACGCAAACGGAAATCGGTGGCTGGGAGTTGGCGTCTCTCGCGCGCGCTGGACGCAAATCAAGTGGTTGCGTCTCAAGTCTTGTCTCTTCGCCGGGTTGTCTCGCCAGTCATCTTGCTGTCTGCGGCCATGGTGACTCGTCTGACGTGTCTCTCAAGATGCTGTGTAGATTACTAAGGGCTACCACTAGCTATAAACAAGCGTCGAACCATGCAATTTCTTCGAGCGTCCATGCTGTACTTTTGTGCTGTGCAACCTCTGAAATCGAATTGTTCACTGCTTGTTCTTGGAATCGATCTCGATAGTGACCGCTGTGTTGTGTTAGCCACCGCTGGTGTTTGTTGAAAGCTGTAACAACTCACGTCCGTCATTGACGATTTCGACTTGCATCATGGCACCAAATGTGCCGGCCTCTACTCTGCCAGGGAGCGATGCGCGCAGTTGCTGCAGGATGCTTTCATACATGACTCTTGCCTCTGAACCCTTCATAGCTCGATGAAAGTCGACTTTATTGCCCTTGAGCTGGCTGAACAGCGTGAACTGACTGATCACGAGCAGCGAGCCACCCGCTTCTTCGATATTGTCAGACCATCGCAGTGAAGCGACGTCTGTCAGAGCACTAGACGCATCTGCTTTGTTCCACAAGCGGATCTTGAGTAGCTTGTTGACAATCTCTCTTGCGTCAGTAGTTGACCCCGAAGACTTTTGCGACATTCCTACCCATTCTGCGTCTTGACTTGTGTCGTCTCGTGCTATACCGAGTAGAACATTATAACCCAACCCTGGCTGTGGTGAGCAGCGACCTTTATCACCAGCACAGAATACCATACCTATGGAGCCCACGATTTCGTCATTCACTTTCACTGAGGATCGCACTACTTTTTGTATGATTGCTTTCATCTTCGTGGATATCTACTGTCTGCGCCGGCGATCACTATCAAAGTATAGCTTTCAAAACGAGGAGTCCTGCGTTTGAGCCCAAGGAGAATCGAGGTGTAAAGTGGGTGTACTGGCTCAAACATGCATTGCCATCCCAGTTGGCGGAGAGGCACGAAAGGTCATATAAAAGCAAGAATTGTCTAGTGTACATGTATATCCATTGATATATCTATAGCTATATACAGTACTGCATGTCCGAAGAACGGCTGCAGCTTGTAGAGAGGCCGGTGGACAGCTCTGACGACGGAACAGTTCTCACAACCACTATATGCAGATGCCTAGAGAACGAAAGCAAAGTATGATGCGGCCACTATTCCGGCAGAGATAGCGAGCGTACCTGCGCCCAGCGTCTGCGCGGCACCAGTGAAGATGACAGTGCCGTTACTGCTGGTCGTGCCCTTGTTGACTGGGAAAGAGCCAGATCCTCCATATGGAATTCCAGTAGATGTGGCATTAGTGGCAGACGTGATGACTGACGACAAGGTCGATATCCTGATGGATGTTGCGACAGGCGCTACAGTGACTGACCCGGTTGGAGAAGGAGAGCATGAACCACACACTGTCGAGGTGATGACTGACGTGATCATGAGAGTGCTCTGGCTGGTCGAGACTGAACTCGGCGCTGGCAGGATGACGCTGGCAGGCAAAGTTATAGTAGTGAGAGGCGCGTTGGTGTTGGTTATGGTGGAGAGTGCAGGAGCCGTGCTTGTAGCAGGTGCGAGAATTGCATTTGCCGCCAGAGTGACAGTGGTCAATGGGCTATCGTCCACGGACTGTGCTTGTGCCATCACGGTAGCCAGAAAGGCCGACACGAAGAGAGAAGCGTACATTTTAGAGAATGTGAGTGTTGGGAGAAGTGAGCGTGAGTAGATTGCTTGATCTGTGGTGAGACTGTGATGATGGTGAACAGCAAGTCTGGAGGAAGACTCGCTCGAGTCTTATAAGACCCATGGACCCCCTCGAGCAGTACTACAGGGGTACCAAACGGCTCACATGAGCCTGATGCTGGGCAAATCGAGGAGAAAGGACGATGCAGCTCTTTTTCTTTCAGTCACCCTTGCACATTCCACGGAACAGAGTGAGGTCGATGCGCTCACTGTACTGATGGTGCTTGCTGTGCTCACAAAGGAGTCTCTTCTCCTATCGTCTTCCTCGGGTGACCCCCTTGCATCCATTGATGGAGAACTCATCATCTTCACATCTCTCTGCACGGTGATCTTGCACGGTAGAGAGAGTAGATAACTGCGCTCCGATATGTATTCATTAGTTACAGGCCTCTCTGATGGGGATACTTCGTCCATATTGTGTCTACGGTGTAAGCAAGACTATGGTACAAATGAGAATATTAAACGTGGGTAGATAGCTGTAGGCGTATTTCGCAGAAATCCCATAAAATTGTGGGCTAGCCTAGGTACCACAAGCAAGGTGAGACAAGTCCCACGCAGGAGGTCGAAGGAGACTCTCCTCGGCTCAGCTTGTCTTTTCTCTCGCAGTGGCTCGCCCGGATCCTCCTTACAGCCACCACTCGATAGCTTTATTTTCTCAACCTTGATTGGTCAGTGTGCCGCAATCCCTCCGACTTGTGGTCGCCATTGGGGCATCCTCCTTGCGTAGCTATCCCTTTCGTCAAAGTATACAGCAGTACGTACTAGGCATACACATACACAGATTATGCACGCGATGCCTATCGCCGGGCTGACTCAACAAGGTAGACTCAGCTGCAGGCTACCTAATCATGCATGCTGGTGCAATTACTGCGCGAGGGCTCTCATTACATGCAAACATGGAAAGTGGCTTCAATTTGCTCGGCACTTGTTGGAGCTGTTTCCCACCTGGGCAGCTATAGTAGTAGAAGGGGACTTCACCATGCAAGTACAACAATACGTAGGAGTTTCTATTCTGATAGAAAAACAAAGATTCTGAGAGGTCTTCACATCTGCCGCTGTGTGGTGTTCTGTACGTACAAGGCCATGATGGGACACCACCGCGGCCTGTACAGGCAATTATAGCTGTACCTTGCCAGTGATCATGATTCGACGCGTGCGAAAGAGTTGATCAATTCATTTACTTCCGCAAACAGTGGATCTCATTGCACCTCAGAGTGTAAACCACAAAAAATTGTCTTTTAGTCGAAAGCCCTGGTTTTAGTGTTATAGAAGACGGCAACGCAACAATATCAGTGTCGGTATACACTATTGATAATTGAGCGTGCTCAACAATTGTGCATGCTGGACCTTATCGTAAGTGACATACCCTCAGACAGTATCCTCATCGAGTGTTTAGAATGACGAATCTGGCATTTGATTGTAACGAGGGACCGTAATAATCCCTTGTGATGAAAGAAAAACACTAGCTACCTAAATTAAACCTCTGACACTCGACACTCGATGGGGACTACTGCGACATATGAGCGCTCATAGCTGACTTGTGCTTAGTGGTTTAGCGCCCAGATGGTCTGAGAGTTGTGCTTCCCCAACTCGAAACGTCCTATACCTGCTGCTTTGTCGTTATCATGCCGAAACAACCAGCTATATCACGATTTGAGAAGATTACCACGCGAGCTATTCGCCCTTTGTTACGACCTTTTTTGTGATGTTGTCGACAGAGGTCCATCCATCGATGGTTCTACTACGCCAGACAAATTTTCTCGGGTTTGAAATTATCACTGTTCATTGTTAGTGGTAGTTATAGACGAAAGAATACATCTACGTAAATGAACAGATTGCTTCTACAAAGACTAGATTACAAGAGAGCTGGACCTGGTTATTATTCTCCTTTTGTTTTAAGACATATAAGTCTCCAATGTTGGCAATATACTTCTGCTGTCATCACATGTACACAACTTGACTGACCATGAAGGCTCATCTTAACTTGCACCATGGATATTCCAGTTGTTCATTCTGATGATACTGATGATGGAGCATGATTCTGAGAAATGGACAAGGTTCCAGGATTCTTATTCTCAGATACAAAGGATATTTGATGTGCTATTGCAAAAGGACGAGCCCTCAGGAAGAGTATTATCGTTGGCATGGTATACACGTCAAATATTGTTATGGATCAATTTATCGAGACCGTTCTTTTGAGACACGTGATATGCTTTGCTGTATCACGAACAGCGTCTCGATTCTACTGGAACATCTTGGAATATGCTTCCTTTTGTCTGGCCTTTGCTCGTGCAATCGACGTCTTAACGCGGGCTATTTCTCGTTTTATCTCATCATCAGCCGGCATCAATTTGGCAGCCTCATTTAAGTCTTCGAGGGCGCCTTCGTCGTCCTTGGTGCCGCATCGTCCGGCTGCACGTCTAAAGTACGCCTTGGCACGATCGGCGTCTGTCAGTTGAGGTGACGGGGACTCTAGAACGTTCGTCGCAAACTTGACTGCATCGCGCCAGCGCTTCAGCTTCAAGTTGAGTAGAGCGGAATTCAAGTTGAGACTTGTCCTCAATGGACGGATCTGGTCCTTGACCGCATGTGCGTCATCTGGAGAGATATCAAGCAAGTAACGCAATGCTTTGGCGTACTTGTCGAGTGCCTTTTCCAGGTCGCCGTTCTTGAAGTACTTATTACCAAGAGCCTTCAGGTCTGAGGCTATCTTGAACATTGCTTCGCTCGACTTGTCACCGTCGTGGTCCTCAGGGTGGTCTTCGAACGGGTCCTCCTCGTCAGCCTGTACATCGGCTTGATTGGGGTCAAGAATGCCACAGTCGGCAATCACAACCTCTTCCTCAGGATGATCGTTACTGCCTGTCTTTTGTTTCTCTATGGAGCGAACCACTCCTTTTCCTTTCGTGACTTCACCGAATACAACGTGCTTTCCGTCGAGGTGCGGTGTTTCGGTGGTGGTGATGAAGAATTGTGATCCATTTGTGTGTTGTCCTGCATTTGCCATGGATAAGAGGAATGGTTTTTCGTGTTTGCGTTCAAAGTTTTCATCCTCAAACTTGGTACCATAGATCGATTCTCCTCCTGTACCATCTCCATTCGTGAAGTCACCTCCTTGTATCATAAAATTCTTGATGACACGATGAAACGAAGAGCCCTTGTAGTGAAGAGGTACCCCTGCTTTGCCCACGCCTTTCTCACCACTACACAGAGCTTTGAAATTTGCTGTCGTCTTGGGCACAACGTCTTCGTATAGCTGCATCACGATCCGTCCACTAGGACGACCCCCAATGGTGATATCGAAGCTATGACGGCGTTAGCGACATGTCTGTGAGATCTCACCCAATGATACTTACAAAACCTTTGAGTTCGACATGCTGAAGAGAGAATGTGTGATTGAGTCTTGCTTGATGACAACGCGCTAATTGACGAGGGTCTCTTTTGGACTAGCTTGACATTCTTGGGCAGGTTGGAAAAGTCTCGGATTGCAAGCGTATGGGCGGCTCCATCGTGCATCTAATCTTGGAATTCTCCAGAAGCCAACCTGGAACTGCGAGATGATCTGAAAGCGATCCGCTCATCCCTTCTAGACTTTGTGGCGTAATTATGTTCATTTGATGCCGCAGCCAGCCGCAGCCACCCGTCGCATTCCCGAACTTTTTGATTGATTTGCGTGCCTGTTGGACACTTCTTCGCCGTGCTCCAGCTAGCTACAACGCTTCATTAGATCTTCCTTGCTTTCTTGGTGGGATAGATCGCCCCGGCGCACGTATATTCCAGGATGAATGCTGCGGATTCAAAGGTCAAGAAAAGGAAAAGATCGCATTCCAGCAAAAAAGAGGGCGGAACAGAAAAGTCGATTCCAAGTGAACCAGTGACGGTGAAGAAACCTAGAAAGGAAGTCGATGCGGAATCCTCAGAGTCAGAGTCAGAATCAGAAGAGATTCCTAGTCCTCACGATGAGATCAGTGATGGCAATGATACGAAAGACGAACCTGCTGTAGATTCCGATGGAGCTGAGCTGGATCATTCGACTTTGCGCGAAAATGCTATACTGCCGCTTCCCCAGGCTGCCGAACCCAAATTGTTCTCCGAGCTTACACTATCCGATGGCACTTCGAAGGCTCTCGCTGACATGGGTTTCACTAAGATGACTGAAGTACAATCCAGAACAATACCCCCACTTATGGCCGGTCGAGACGTTCTTGGAGCCGCGAAGACAGGGTCGGGCAAGACTTTGGCATTCCTTATACCGGCCATCGAGATGCTCCATGCCCTCAAGTTCAAACCACGAAATGGCACTGGGGTCATTGTCGTGTCGCCGACACGAGAATTGGCGCTGCAAATATTCGGTGTCGCCAAAGAATTGATGGCAAATCACCATCAAACCTACGGAATAGTGATTGGAGGAGCCAATCGCAGGGCCGAAGCGGAGAAGCTACAGAAAGGTGTCAATCTCATTATTGCGACTCCGGGCCGACTTCTAGATCATCTGCAGAACACGAAAGGTTTCGTGTTCCGCAACATGAAGGCACTAGTCATTGATGAGGCCGACCGTATCTTGGAGATTGGATTCGAGGACGAGATGAAACAGATCATCAAGATTTTGCCGTCCGAGAACAGGCAATCGATGTTGTTCTCTGCCACACAGACGACCAAAGTCGACGACCTGGCTCGTATTTCATTGCGTCCAGGACCATTGTATATCAACGTTGATTCTGATAAAGAATCGTCGACTGTTGAAGGTCTTGAGCAGGGATATATCGTATGCGATTCTGACAAGCGCTTCTTGTTACTCTTCTCCTTCCTCAAGCGCAACTTGAAGAAGAAGATAATTGTGTTCTTCAATTCTTGCAATTGTGTCAAGTACCATGCCGAATTGCTCAACTACATCGACCTGCCTGTGCTCGAACTTCATGGGAAGCAAAAGCAACAGAAAAGAACGAATACATTCTTCGAATTCTGCAATGCAAAATCAGGCACATTGATTTGTACAGACGTGGCGGCCAGGGGTCTCGACATTCCATCGGTCGACTGGATAGTGCAATTCGACCCGCCCGACGACCCGAGGGACTATATTCATAGAGTCGGTCGTACTGCTAGGGGATCAGGTGCTAAAGGGCGATCGCTTATGTTCTTAGCACCTTCTGAACTGGGCTTCCTACGATACCTCAAGGCTGCGAGAGTGCCATTGAACGAATTTGAAGTCCCAGAGAATAAGATTAGTAACGTGCAGACACAGCTCGAAAAGCTGGTGTCAAAGAACTACTACCTCAACAAATCTGCCAAAGACGGCTATCGATCTTATCTGCAAGCTTATGCCTCGTATTCTCTCAAGTCAATCTTTGACATTAATAAGCTCGATCTCGCCAAGGTGGCAAAGTCCTTCGGATTCACGGTCCCTCCTCCGGTCAATATGAACCTTGGATCCATGAAGGCGAACAAGCGAACAGGAAAGGACAGGGTCGGCTATCATTCCAAAAAGGTTGGCAAGGAACACTATGACAAACAACGGTCTGGTACCGGCTTCCACAAGAAGGACACTTCAGAGAAGCAAAGTTGGTCCAAGTAAATAGCATTCGACTCCCTAGCATTAGCGCATGTTTCTAAAGCCTGCATAGCTCACATTAACACTTTCCGCATAAGTTGAGGTCTCGATGATTTGACACCCGTGGACTACATCTTGCTATCGACGTCCCTTAAGCTTTGTGTGGTTTGAGATTCGCTGATCAGTAGATTCTTGTTGATCAGACGATTTGCTTCTGCGAACCCATTGTCTTGGACTTCTACGAGACTCTAACAGCAAGAGGAACACATTGTCTTCACACGGCGTTCGTGTATTCACGAACAGTCCCAGAGGACGAGACTTTACCCGAGCCTTCAGCTTTGCTTCTTGTGTATCAGCAAGACAAACAATAGTCCAATTGTTTGAGCTTATGATTCTTGCGGCCAATGGAGAATCTTTCGTATAACTGACATTGCAAACCCAAATGGCAGAGCTGCCTGCTCCATTACGACTATTGCTGGACACTCCACTGGAGGAAGAGCTGTATGAGGATTGGCTCTTCTTGCTGGAGACCACACTCCCAAATTACCCGCCTCCGGCATCTCATTTGCTCATATGTATGACGATGCTGGTCCACCCGGATTATACGGATGAACAGAAACTAAGGAGTGCTTGCTTGCGTGTCTTGATGAAGACTCTGACATTGCATGGTTCACGGAGTTTTCGACAAGTCCTCAATTTCGACCCGGACATGCTGGGTCGGCACAAGAGAAGAAAAGTCCGGCACTCAATCGACGAGCTCAATGTACAGGCAGAGGTGGCAGGCTCAGAGATCCCTTTGGCTGGCTCACAGAGCATTTGCGTGGTGTTTGCTGATATCTGGGAGCTTTTTGGTTGTGCCTACTCGCGGTCGACTGATAATACTACACCATGGCTACAGTTGACGGAATTTCTAATCAAACTTCTGCAAGAGGACTGGAATGCAGCGATATCATCAGGAAGGGACATCACGAAGACAATCTTAGTGCAGCTCCTTCGCGCCCGGGACGAGAAGCGGGTCGAGCTGAAGCGCATCTTGCGCAACATTCTAGTCAGTCCATGTGAAGACTACACCATAGATGATCCATATGAGCGTCAAGCGAGTGAGTCCAGCAGCATAGATGTCGAGGCATTTCCATTCGAGACTGCCGCATTCGCGACCTCGATTTGTCAGAAACGGCAACTCATCAACCTAGTAAGAATGCAAGCACCGAATATGGCGACTTATCCTAACACTCTAGATTCACGCTGTCACACAAGTGACACGCCTGAATGTGCTGTCAAAGGATGAATTTATATCAATTCTGGCCAACCTGCTTGCTCCACTATCCCTATGGACCACATTCAATCTCCTCTCATTCGATGCAAGAGGACAATCTAGCCTGAGCATGTCTATTACACTTGCACTCTGTAATGGTCTCTTGTTCAGGCTCGCTGCCTTTCCGCAGAAATCCAGTAAAGGGGGTGAACGATTACTGGACTGGTCGAAGGTACAAGGTTGGTGCCATGCCACCGGTCGTAGTAGAGACGCCCTCGAGGCGACCAAAGTCGAATTCTTCAAGTGTACTATATTTGCGGCCTTTCTCAGTCAATCAGGGCATAACGTCCCGAAGGACTCCATCACGACTGCGCAAGAAGCCCTGAGACACGGGCTGGCACATGTCGAGGAGAGCATGGCGAACGAGCCACCAGCTTATCCAGAAAATAGAGAACTCGGCAAGCAACTACTCCCAACGCTTAGGGAACTACAAAGAGTGATTAGCAACCTCAAGCTGCGCTTGCTAGTCGTACCGGACACGACATGAAAACTTGTGAGGGCACAGGCACTAATTTCGTGCACAACGATGGTCCGATCTGTTTAGTCCGCAACTGTCGTTCTAGCATTTGCGAAATGCTAAGAGATGCCATTTTGCAGAAAGCATGCATAGTATTGCACTGTCGAACATCCGAGACTCGAAATTGGACAAAATGTGTCCAAGTCCCATGTCGACGAGATCATGATGCAGATCCTAAGAGTCGCGCCGATAACTTCAGTACAGTCTAGGGACTTCTCACATGTAGCGGTAATGCAGGAGTCGCCTCGCGAAGTCGTCGCAATATGAGCATGGGACATCGAAGCCGGTATCAAAAAGATTTCATGTATCTTTGTTGTCATCCCCCGACTTCGGCAGTCAGCTTTCAGATTACAAGGAGAGGATGAGGCGCTTCGTGAGGCTCCGAGATTGAACCATTGGAGCCTTGCTGAACATGACAGCCGAATCGCGTCAAGCATGCTGGCTTGGTTGGCGAGAGGACCGACAAACCATGGTTATTGCAATGATCGTCAGACATTGCAATGCGGTAAGCCTAGTCTTGATACGGAATAATGGTCTCAAAGAGTGCCAGATTACACAAACCCCAGCTTTCGCCTTACTTGCCGGACTTGTTCCCGACTATCCTTTCCTGAGTGCGGGAGCACAGTTTGCTGCCCACTCACAGCGTCTCCTATCGCTTCCGGTGCAGCGGTGGCTTTGCTCCAGTGCTTCAGCAATAGTGACCAGCCACTTTCTGCAGTGCCTTGCGTGCGTGCACTTACCCAGGGACAGTAATCGTGATGCTCGTCCAGGCCGTCAAACGATTCGTCACCTGTTACAGCAGCGGCGGCGGCGGCAGGAGCAGCAGGCACTTTGAGACGTCTATGACAGTCTTGACAAGTCAGCAGTGACAATTCCCCTTGTCTCCGCAGACTCCATCCGCACAAGGCCAGTTTTTCGAGTGCGTCCATTGAGTCCGGCAAATCAGCCTTGCCATATGTGGTCCTTTGCAACGCTGTACGTTCCTCCTCTCCCATATCTCCACGCTGCATCGTGTCGAGTCGTTGGCGCATGGCATCGAGTGACATTTGGCGGTCGGCGAGCGGTACACGCAATAGAGTCTCGTCACTGGATCTCTTGGTCCAAGGACATTTCGGAGCGTGACTCGTAGACACGATGGCGCCGAATCGCTTCTCCAGTGCGGCCATGGTATTTGTGTCGGAAGTGCTGTGAATCACCACCACGCGCGCATGACAGTACTCGCACGAAAGCGTCGTCGTCGTGCCCCTGCCGCTGCTATTACTGATGGTGGTGTCGTCAAGTAGTGCCGTCCATCCGTTACGTGCCAGGGTATATGCGCATAAGGGCGAATCGGACGCGTGGATAGGGAATACCCGAAAAGTCAGTAATCGCCGACTCAAACTCGTCCGGTCCCATGGCGCGAACGTAGTGCTCCTTCGTTTACTTCTTCCGTTGTGTGAAGCGGCGGCGGTGTCGATTGGTGATGGCATCGCGGCCGGGATGAATTTGGATTCGTCCATGATTGCCAAGAGCGACGCAATCTTTCGTTTTCGCACATCGTCTGACTGTGTTTCGAGGGACGTCATGGCACGTCAAACGCTACTGTCTAGTCCAGATTTCCCGATGGCTCTGCTTGTGCCTGCAGCTGTACAAGATGAGACCAAATTTGGTAGACATGCACATTAATTGCAAGGACGAGTCAAGGTTGGAAAAGTGTGGAGGCACAAGTTGGCAGCGGCTGGCGGTTATGGCGTATAACAGTGGCTTTGATGGAAGTTTTAGTGTACGTACGGCGCGGTACCATATACATGCAGATGCATATTTACATGCATAGAAGATAGAAGGGCTTGTGACGCCGCAGGGAATCTGATGTCTGTGCAACCACTTTGTTGTAGTATGCCACCAGATTGCGTGCAAGAAAGCTGGAAGCTCGATACAGTATCAAAGCCGTGTCATGTCGTGAATCGAGTCAGGCTGAACATTCCTTCATCCATGTGCCGACCAGATGTGTCGTGGAGAATGATCACATATAAATCGTTGGGAAGCCATCATCCTGATTTCCGCCGAAACCGTCAGTGTGACGCCTCTAGATTGCAATGAAGAATGAATTGGTGATTAAGCCTACGTATACGGCACCACGTCGAGGATGGCTTGAAGCATTTCCCGCTCTTGTTCTGAATCACTCAACTCATCAGTGTCTTGCGTAGCCTCGTCGACGGACTGGTCAGAATCCTTCTTGAGACTGTCAATCAGCTCCTGCAAGACGGCACGCAACGACGGAAAATCGAGCTTGCCAGAGTCATGTACGTAGGCCGCAAGCGAGTCGTCCGAAGCCATTAGCCAAGCCAGCAGAATGTCTATCAATTGTAGTATGTCGAGACCATTGTCCAGACGATCCAAGTATTGAGTGAATTGAATTTCTGCCTCAGTGTACCCCGTCAAGGTTGGTCCAGATTCCTTCATGCTCTTAAAGAACTCGTCGTGTTTAGCTTGGTAGACCGCTCGCAAGCCAAGTAGACGCGAAGTCTTGGCAAAGTTGTTCTCGACGAATTTGTTAATCACTCGTATGCGTTCAGCTTCTCCATCATTCAGTGTGCGAAAGAAGGAGACAAATATTCCGAGACAAGTCTTGAGGATCTCCATGTCGTCCTTCTTCATGAATAGGGAAAATAAAGAACGCAGTAAACCAACCTCGACCAGATTTTGGCAGACTGCTCCGCCCGACCAAGATCCACAAGCATACTCCAACGTCTTTAGAGCACGCAATCGTGTTTCACTGGCTCGAGCATCGAGCAATAACCTTTGCATTAGTTCCACTCCTTCACCGTCGATGAACTTGTCCTTGCCCTCGGGAAGACCCACTAAAGCGTCTAGCAGATCAAACAGATTTTCAAAGAACTCTTCCTCAGTAGATCCCTTGTCGGGATCTCTCTTCCTATAAGGCGCCAGCAAAAGGAGGATTCGATCAATGCTGTCAGATTGGATCAAGAGCTTGCAATTGACATCTGAATTTTGCGAAATGATTGACAGCAACTCGGCGGCATACTGCCTGTTATCTGACATGGGAAAGCCAATTTCATCAGGCCTCGATATCCGTTGCAGCAACCAATCTAGCAGCTTTGTTTGCCTTAGTATTGAATCCTTGAAGCCATTGTCCATGTTGATTATGTTTTCGACAATAGACATTATCTTGAATACAGCTTCGCGCTCGACGATTTCAGCCTCGTCTAGTCGAGCTAGTGTTTGTATCAGAGATTCTATAGCTGAAGATGATTTGAGAGCATCAGTGAGCGCGGCAAGTTGATCTTCAGAAGCCCTCGTGTCCTCGTCAGTGATTTCGTCCAGCACTTGTATTGCACTACAAGCAATGTCGCTGTTCTCGTGGTCAAACAAGCCGATCAGTGATCCCAGACAACCCATCGCGACAAAATCTGTCAGGAACTCAGGATATTCAGATAGCAGATTCAAGCCCTTTATCTCTTGATCTAATTCCACTTCAGACTCGAGAAACTTGGTCGGCTCGTCCGTGTACCGAGCCCTCATCTTTTGATTCTTTGTGATGGCTTTTTCGAAGCGGGCGGCAAGCTTACGCAGCCCTGATATGTCTAATGACACTGCAGGACCATATTCCTCCTTGTCATTGGCGTCTAGATAGTCCATAGCTTCAGCCTGTTCAGTCGTGAGTCCACCTCCAAAAAACCTGTCGTCCTCTTCCTCATCAAACACTTGCACGTCCTGTGAAATAGGGTCGTCATTAGCTGTCAGTCCATCTCGCTCCTCCTCCATGGTCACCCTTGTCCCTTTGACAGAAACATTGACCTCCTCAGACTTTCTACGTTTGCCGGCTTGACCGTTGAGCTCATGAGGAGCGGCTCTCTTGGTGATCGGCCTGGCAAGAGGATCAACCTCAGAAGCACCATTCCGCGCCGCCATGGTCTAGCGAATGTATGACACTTAGAGGCTGGTAATCATAATATGAATCAAGGCACAAAAAGCACGATACAGACTGGTTCTAAGACACTTCCTGCCCATATAGAGGCCGTTCGAATGTGCAGAATACTAGTTGAGATGAGTGAGCAGGCGGTGAAGGGAGCAAAAGTGATCACGTCGAGGCGAGTTGATCAGGAAAGCGTGCCAGAAGCAGCAACTGCTCCCGTCCAGCGTTAGCAAGGGGGAACTCCACCGGCAACCGCTTCCCTCCTCTATGACCGAATCCTCAGCAAAATACAAGCACAAACACTGCCTCCTTTGGCTTCATAACGCGTCACAAGACAGTATTTGGCAGTCGTACAGCACCCAGGGAGCTTCCAGGACTCCTTCTTCTCTTATTTATACTCTGCAGTCGAGCAACAGCCTTGCAGTTTCCGTCGTCTTGTCGATCTAGCCAGTCATGTCGTTCTTCCGATCTATTGGACGGTCGTCCAGGCAGAAAAAGGACAACACACGACCTCCCTTGCCACAGCTGGGCAGTTCGGGCAACATGCAGGTTCATCAGAGCAGGCCTCTGTACTTGTGTCAGCCTTTCGTCCGGACTGCCTTGGTCAAGGGTTCTTTTGCAACGATCGTCGTCTCTCCAAAGTACATTGAGCAAGGAGAGTGGCTCGCCCTGAATGTCTTTGAGTTCTTCACCTACCTCAACCACTTTTACTCCGTCGTCTCGGAACAGTGTACCGCCACGCATTGTCCCAGTATGAGTGCCGGCCCGGGCTTGGACTATACCTGGCTCGATCAGAATAGGAAACAAATGCGCTTGCCGGCAAGCCAGTACATCGACTACGTCTTGGCGTGGATCAACAATCGCATCAATGAAGAACAGCTCTTTCCCACGAAAGCCGACAGTCAGTTCAGCAATCAATTCTTACCTACGGTCAAGGCCATCTACAAACAAATGTTTCGCGTCTTTGCACACATCTACCATGCGCACTTCGACACCATCGTCAATCTGTCCCTCGAAGGTCACTGGAATTCCTTCTTTCAGCACTTTATCAGTTTCGGCCGCGAGTTTGAGCTTCTCGATAGCCGCGACATGGATCCGCTAAAGGATCTCATTGTCATGTTTCAGCAACAGGGCAATATCGCATGAAAGTGATTGAAAAGATGATCTTTTAGGTCGATTGTGAAGCATAGACGATCATGATGATGTACATATATGAACGAGCATCACTACGATGGCTCTCGAGCATGAGCGGGGAGCACTCTTGTCGTCAGTTTTCAGCAAGTAATGATTTGATTTTTGCATTTGACGAGCATGCAAGCTACAGGTCGTCGTTGATTAGATCCTGCAAATTTTGTTCATAGTGGAAGCCAAAAGTTTAGTCATGATCAAGCGGGGCCTCTTGACACGGCTGCCAGATCCTTTCTGCTTTGCGCGAACCTCCATGCAAAATCCCAGAGTCTCCACTTGCATGTGACCTTTGCTACGTTGTTCTGACCGTCAGCGTGCTCGGCACATGCAGCGACGTGTCGGCAGTGTCCAGAATAAACGCATTTCCGCTTCACGAATGTACTCCAAATCAGGAAGACGAGCAGCAGTGTCTGACTCATGACGACGATCGTCGTGACGTTCCTTGTACGTGACGACGTGCGCACAATTGCGGCAGTTGACCATATTTCTCCATTAACCACTGAGCTCGTCAATTTCGCGCTGAAGCACCACGTTTGCGACGTTCAACTCTAGATTGCTAGACAGCAGGGTACCCCATAGCTCCGAGAGCTGGGTCAAGCGCTCTCCTGCCTCGGTCTGAGCTCTGCTCCTTTCGATATTGACTTGCTCGGTCTCCTGACGCACCGACAGCAGTTCGCTCTCGACCTGTTTCAAGGCGTATTCGAGTTGATGAACATGTACCGTCCATGCATTTGTACCGAGCGACTTGAGCAGGGTCAGGTTATCTGATCGACTGGTCATGGCATCGGCAGCGATGATGTTCCTCCTCAGAGCATCCCTCCAATCCTGCAGATTGTTCGTCTCCGGCGCCTCGATCTGTTCGTAACGCGATAAATCGATGGCTCGTAATTTTTCACCGCGCTTGATGCGCTCCAACTCTTGTCGCACTAAGGGTGAGCTTGGCTGCCATTCGTCCCTGATGGTGATTGATGGATGTAGTGGTGTATGCTTCGGGATCTCCTTGTCAACCAAGAGATCTACTGCATCTCGATCGGTTTCGGATGGTTCGGCATCATAGTACGGCAGAGCGTCAATGACAGTCATCGATTCAGATGTCCATCAAAACTTCTACACGACCAGTGCACTGTGCAAGACAACAGCAGCACAAGATCTGTGCAATGAGTCTAGCAATTGTCTCGCCGAGTCCATTGCAACCTTGGCACGGAAGCTTTGGTGGCTGCGGATGTGTATGATGCTGAAATTCCTCTTTGTGTCAAGAACGAAAGTTGGAGCCTTGAACAGCTCGCAACGACACTCTGCACTTGAAAGCCGCAACCTTTGGTGCTACAGCACGCCGAAACTGCCTGCCGACGAGTTCAGCATGTCTGACTCTGATGATGACATTGATGATCTACTGCTCGGAACCGTGGGGAAGTCATCGAAGAAGTCCGAAAGCTCGAAACAACGCGCAAGAGATTTGTGAGCATTGCCCCAGATTTGTCGCCGGAGTATACAATATCTAATGTCTATAGCACTCCTTCAGATGAGAGTGATGCAGGTTCGGACGCTTCTGAGGCCGGGTTCGTCCACCCGTATCCGGTTGAGGGCAAATATAAGGATGCAGCGGATCGCGACCGGTGAGCACAGCACACAAAGCGCATGCGATGATAGAGTCTAATGTTGAAGCATTAATGGCATGTCGGAAATTGAGCGAGAGACAATACTGTACGACCGGGACCATGAAGTCCAGGAATTGCTCGAGAAGGAAAAGTTAAGTGCCAGGCTGAGGGAAAGAAATGCTCAACAAGCTGAGGACGCACGTAAGAGTGCCGCACGAAGGTCCGAAAGAGAGGCCGCAAACCCGAAAAACTCAGCAATGATGGAGCTAAAGCGGAAGCGAGAGGCCAAGTCAAACAAATCCACCACGAAATCAGACGAGACGAGCTCTAAACGCAGCAAGCGAGCTTACTATTCCTCAGAGGAAGAAGACGATATTGACGAAGTCTCCATAGACAGTGACGAGGAGATTGACTCGCCGGCCACGAGGCGGGCAGCAGCGCAACGTGAAGATCCAGAAGAACGTGCCAGGAAAGAGGCCGAAGACATCGAGGGCAGTAAGGACATCACCTATGATGATGCACTACAGATTCGCATGTCGCGCAAGTCTTGCATGAAGTTTATGTATTACCCTCATTTTCCAGAGACGGCGATTGGTTGTTTTGTGCGAATATCAATTGGAGCTGCGGATAATCGCCCGGCTTACCGAGTCTGTCAGATTTCGTCAATGCAAGAAGGCAAGAGACCATATAGGCTGCCTACTGGCGAACAGTGTAAACGGGCGCTTCAGTGTGCCCACGGGGCCAGTGATCGCACGTTCGAGTTCACTTACCTCTCAGATTCTCCATTCACAAGGGAAGAATTTGACATGTGGTGTGACACGATGCAAAAGGACAAAATGCGCATCATGAACAAGAGAAAGCTCAAGTCGAAGCTCAAAGCACTGAAGGAAATGGGTGAACATCGTTTGACTAATGAAGAAATCAACGCTATGGTCGAGGAGAAGAAGAAGTTGTCCAAGATACCTCCTAATGTTGCAGCCGAGAAGATACGACTCTCGGGGCTCATCGTCGAGGCTCGGGAAAACAATCAGCACAGTCGTGTCGAGGAACTGCAGAATGAGCTGGCCAAGATTGAGGAGCTGACTGCGAATCGAGGCAAGAATGGCGATCTGGACAGGCTGTCCAAGTTGAACGAGCGTAATCGTCATCAAAATTTGAAAGCCGTTGGCAGGGCGGAGACGGAGAACGCGGACAAGAGGCGCCAGGCTGAGAGGACTGGCGGTGCTGTCGGCGGTGATCCCTTCTCACGACTCAAGACCCGACCGAGGATGTTTTACGAATCTACGCCGACAAGTTCCGTGCCTGGCAGTCCGAGTCTCGCACCACTGAACGGGAACAATTTGGACAAGAAGGAAACACCGGACATGAAGGGAAAGAAGCTTGGGGGGGTTGACAGTCTGATTGGGTAAGAACAACATGAGTCCTCTCATACTCTGGCGCCCTTGACTAATCTCTGTAGGAGTATCGACATTGATCTGGACCTGTGAGGACTCACGGCAAAGGCATCAGTTGGGATGGACATGAGCATTGTACATATACAGTATATATATACATGCATGTAGAGTAGGGGAGCAAATCATCTTCAGATTTTCACGTGCTTCGATTCAATCGGTACCGTACTGATCACGATCAGTCTGTGTCGATCAGTCGTCGGTTGAGCTCCGTCCGTGTGTCAAACAACTTTGTGACCCGGTTGACGCGTTACGCAAGGTTCGCTTCTTCCGACCGGCTTTTCCTTGATTTTTACATCCACCACCATCCATCATACAGGCTCTCCCAAGGCTCTCTCTCCACAAACAGTCTTGCCTGGTCTACCCAGGATCCCTGACGCTTCGAGGGTGCTAGTGCTGTTGTTCCATGAGTGTTCATACAAGTCTCACTACTGCCTCCAACAGCGAACTACAGGCCATCGTCTCTCGCCCGACAAGGACTCCCGTGGCATGTCTCAATTGTCGCAAGAGCAAGATCAAGTGCTTCCACACTGGCGTCCCTCCGTGTCGGCACTGCTTCAACACGAAGAAGGAGTGCGTCATCCCAAGCATCATCCAGACAGATGAGCAGCCAACGCCGAAACGCCGGGCACCGACGAGTCAAGTACCAGGGACAACGCCGACGTTTAAAAAGTTGAGATATGATGCGAATGGCACGGGTCTGCCGGTCGAGGAAGTCTTGAGGGAAGCGATCGACGTGTTTTATGCACATTTCTACAATGACATCTTTGCCTTCATCCACCGACCCTCTTTCACGAAGCTCTTCAATGAACGGCCACAGGACATTGATCCCGCACTACTGCTCGCCATGCTGACTCTGTCTGCGCGATTCTGCAGAAGTGTGCTGAAGGACTTTGAAAGCGAGGCTGCCGCATCTGATTACTTCTGCAAGAGAACCCTTGCCCTGCTCATGCCCAAGGTGGATTCGCCGTCGATCGTGAGAATACAGGCCTTTCTCATGGTTGGTTTGCATCTATGGGGATCTATGCAAGGACCGGCTGCGTGGATCTATGTCGGCATCGCTATTCGCATGGCTCAGGTACGAGACCTTGGTTCCGAACAGTCGTACCCACATCTCGATCCCAGTAGTCCAAATTTCACGTCCGAGTGGATCATGAGCGAAGAGCGACGGAGGACGTTCTGGAGCTGCTATATGCTTGATCGATACCTGTCCAACGGGCGTGGCAGGCCTCAGACTATCCAGAACAAGGACATTACAATCCACCTGCCAGCGGACAACATCAACTTTACCTTTGGCACTCCCGAGGCCACGCGCTTTCTCAATCAACCACTGGCAGAAGGACAGACAACGCTACCGGAATGCACAGGCACGATGGCTTCCATGGTAGAACTGGTGGATTTGTGGAGTCGTATGGCAAAGTGGTCTTGTGCGCGAGCGTGGACCACGGACTCTATGGCACCGTGGGATGAGCGGAGTGAATTTTATCAAGTATGCTCCAAATTGGAGGAATGGAGAGCACAGAGACCGAAGTCACTACAGATGCATGATCACACCCTCATGATCCAGCTCTCCCAGAAAAACACAAACTGGTCATTGATGTGGATGATCTATTATAATGGACTTTTATTCATGCATCGATCCTACCTCCCTTTTGCGCCGACCAAGCAAGATCCGAAAGGTCCAAGAGAGGCTGCCGAACGAGGTTGGGAAGAGCCCGATAACTTTTGGAAGACTTCGGCACATACCTGCTTTGATGCTGCAGAAAGGATCGTGTCCTTGAATGAGACACTCAGAAACCAGGAAAACACCTTGGTCACACCGATCGCGCTCTTTTCGCTGTTCTCTGCAGCTTCGATGCTGATCTACTTGGTCGAATTTCCGTGGATGGATCCGGCAATTGCACCACGAGCG
Source organism: Taphrina flavorubra JCM 22207 (assembly GCA_000836175.1). NCBI lineage: Eukaryota > Fungi > Ascomycota > Taphrinomycetes > Taphrinales > Taphrinaceae > Taphrina > Taphrina flavorubra. The sequence continues at coordinate 59,799 of DF819274.1, read as the reverse complement.
CACGACCTCTACAAGATTTGCATAGATTACTTGAAATCAATACAGAATACATGGCGAATGGTCGACAATTGGGTGGAAACGCTGTCGAAATTGTCAGAGGTGCATCATCGATTTGCCAAGGAAGGGCGGTCCACTCAACAGACGACAGATCACTTTGCCGAGTATCGAACACGAGTGTTGGACTTTGGATCGCTAACCACACAAATGGACACATCCTACCCGAGAAACCCTCGCGAGGTATATAGCAGCGTCAGGACAGATGCACCGGACGACAACCATGGCGGGACAGGCTCGACCACAAACACCGCCGCCTCGAGGAGCAAATCTCGTCCAGAGAATCCCCCAACCACGGCACTGCCGTATGCCGATCACTACGTTCCGATGGAAACGCTGCCGATACAGTCGATCCATGAAGGCAGTCTATTGGCATTCATGCAAGGGAACAACTGGGACTTTTACAACGATGACTGGATGAACAACATTGATGCTATACTCGATGTGCCTGCCGCAGAGCATACTCGACAACAGTCTTACGAAGCCATAGCACCGCCCGAGCAATTTGCTAGTCCTGACCCTTGACCAGAAAGATGCTACTTTTTGGTCCATAGCCATTTGTATGTATATGTATAGCTCAAAAGGTACCTAGGTATTCTGATACATATAATGTCTATCTGTTGCAGGAGCTTGCGATTGGGCTCGTGCCTTTTGTATTTTTGTGTTTTGACTTGCCGAAGAATACGATGTGGCACAGCATGAATTCCGGCTGGTGATCGCTATGACAACCTGGAAAGTCGAATCACACTCTATGCAACTACGCAACTACTTTGGTGTCCGTCTACGCTTGCAACCAGATAGAAGATCGCGCATACTTCGTCTAGAACTAGAGCACAAGTAGATCACCCCCAGAAACATTCCAAGCGCTCGTCATGTTCGGTCTCAGCCTGTGGGGTGGCAATGCCGCAAAGAAGGCCGATGAGCCAAAGAATGCGATCGTCGCTCTGCAGGAACAGTTGAACATGATGGAGAAGAGACAGACGCATTACACGAAGCTGGCGGAAGAGCAAGAAGCAATAGCGAAGAAGAATGTACAAAACAAGAGAGGTTCGTCTACTAGAATGTTCTTCGCAGTGAATAAGAACACTGACGGTATGTAGTCGCACTGGCAGCCTTGCGCCAGAAGAAACGTTACGAGAATGAGGTGGACAAGATGGAGGAACAGAAGCAGACTGTGGAAAGCCATCTGTTTGCGATCCAGTCGGCCAACATGCAGCACGAGACGATGATGGCAATGAAGAAGGGCGCATCCGCCATGAAGACGATACACAAGGGCATGAGCATCGACAAGGTGGACAAGACGATGGATGAAATCAGGGAACAAATGGACATTAGCAACGAGATTTCGGACGCGCTGAGTTCGTCGAGGCTCGGTGTCAATGTCGAGGACGAGGAGGATCTCGCGGCCGAGCTGGAGAGGATGCAACAAGAGGATCTCGAGACGAAGCTCTTGGACGGCGGTCGCGTGCCTGCGGCGAAATTGCCTGCCGCCGCTGCAAAGTCCACGGTCGCCACGACAAAGACGCCGGTGGCCACGGAGGAAGACGAGGATGATGAAGCGGAGTTTGCCAGGTTACAGGCCGAGTTTGCCATGTGAGTTGATCTGGCTGTTATACATTGGTGGTCGACATCTCAATAGACACTGCGCCCGACTACTGTCTATCACGGAGGACAAATCTACGTCGCTCGACAGCCATCATCATGCACACTCTCGACAGACACCGACTCTCCTGCTAGCGAGATGGCACATATCATAGCTTGGTGCGGGTATTCCACAGTTAGCGTGTTCAAAGGAAGGGTTTCCGGCGGCGGACAATGCCATTAGGTATGAAATGACATGAAATGATTACAGAAATATGCCACAATCACTCTCGCTTGATTCCATTCGTCTTGCCGTTGACTTGAGAAGACATGAGACAGGTGGGAAAGCAGTGAATAACTCTAAAGAGTAGCCATAATTCAACTGTATACGTACGTAGTGTGAAGCGCTTGCACCCGTGCACGCGCCGCACACCAAAACCGCCGCCGTGTCAACTTTGAAGCTCACTAATTACCACGTACGTACCAACTCGTGTGAACTGCTTCGCTCGTACACTTGTTCTCTATCACTTGGACTATTGCAAGACAAGTTGGGCCGTCGTGCCGTCGTCTTCTATAAGCTTGAAGTGGAAAGGCGTGACGGGGCTGATGCGCTGGGTTTGCGTATGTCTGGCGGCAAGTGTTGCGGCGAATGCGCTGGACACTGTGGTTGCGCCAGACACGGCAGCGGTAGACAGACAGGCAGTAGTTTCGGCACGCGTGCAGGAGGCTCTGGAGGAGTTGCGACGTATCTCGAGTGTGCAAGTCACAAAGCCGTCGTCGACGACCCGGCGAATCTTGGGCTACGTCAGGTCGTTGTTGATTCACAACCCGGTCGCCTCGAATGCTCCCAGTACGTCGTCGACCTTTGGCGAGTTTGAGGGCCCACTTGCGAAGCTCAGGGAAGCCTCTGAGGAGTATCAGGATGAGGAAGCGACGTTTCTCTTGGCGGAAATGTCGATGCATGGCAACTACTCCTACCCGCGAGACTATCGCGACGCCTTGCACTATTACACGATCCTGGCGGAGACGACGGGCAACATGACTGCGCACGAAAATCTCGCGCTGCTCTACTCCACCGGTCTGCAGGGCATCGAAAGCGACCAGGGTCTTGCGCTGGCACATCATACTTTTGCCGCTGCCCAGGGCTCGGTCCGATCACATATGGCCCTCGGGTATCGACACTTGAATGGAATCGGCGTGGCACCGAACTGTTCCGCGGCTTGTGAACATTATGCGAAGGCTGCTGGCGCGGCGGTGGACTGGATCCACTCGGGACCGCCTGGCGGCATGTACTGGAACAAAAAAGCATACCGCTACTCTGACGAGTTGGGTGGACTGTATGGACATATACCTACACGACCTTTCCCAGGCGCCGTGCTCGCGAATTCGAAAGAGCTGGACGATGTGATTGACTACTATACGTATATCGCAGAAAAGGCAGACATCCCGGCTTGTTTCCAGCTGGCGAAACTGTATAACGACGGCACGCGCACCGTCGAGCAGGACTTTGTCAAGAGTCTCTACTGGTTCCGTCAAGTGGCACGATCTTACTGGACCAAGGACGGCAAGACGGTGAAGAATGCAAAAGCAATGAGATATCATGCCAAGAGTGCCGCATACATTGCGACGGCATATCTACGTGGACAAGGCACGGAACAGGATTTCGAAAAGGCCAAGTTGTGGTTCCAGCGAGGTGTCTCACTAGGCGATCCGACTGCTCAGAATGGGCTTGCGCTCATGCACCTGATCGGGCTAGGACCCATCCAGCGCAACATACAGAAAGCCGAAGAACTCTTCAAAGCGGCTGCAGACAGTGATCACAAGGGTGCACAGCTGAACCTTGGCAAGATTCTCGTGGCCAGAGGAGACGTGGTCGGGGCCACTCGCCTGTTTGAGTACGCAGCAGCAGCAGGTAGGGCCGAAGCGTTCTTTTACTTGGCTCAATTCTTTCAGCATGGTGTTGGCGTCGAGAAGAATTGCGCAATGGCGACTCAGTACTACAAAATTGTCGCTGAGAGTGTGGAATCACTGCACTCCACGATAGCATATGCGAATGAGGCATATCGCGATGGACGAATCGAGGACGCCATAGTGGGCAACCTCATTGCCGGCGAGTCTGGCTATGAGGTCGGGCAGTTGAATGTTGCATTCTTGCTCGACAAGCATTCCCGTGCATTTTCTACCAAAGCGTTCCTGACGAGCAGAGTGATGCCCCACATAAACAAGTTGAGACACAAGCTAGGGTTGCCTGAAAAGACGACCGAATCGGTCTCGGATCGAAGCATCAGCGATGAATTGGCACTGCTGTACTATAGCCGGTCGGCAGCCCAGCAGAACCTCGAAGCTCTCGTAAAGGCCGGGGACTTTTACTACTACGGTCATGGTACGACACCAGATCCGGAAAAGGCAGTCTCACTCTGGACCACCGCTGCCGACTCGAGGGCGGTGCCATTGGCACTATGGAATGTAGCGTGGGCCTATGAGAACGGAGTCGGGGTGGAGCAAGACTTTCATATGGCGAAGCGATACTATGATGCCTGTCTCGAGGTTGATAAGAAGGCCTACCTGCCAGTGAGCTTGAGCTTGCTGAAGCTGCGGGCGAGATCGGCCTGGAACACCATGACTGGCGGATCAATTAATTCCATCAAGGATGACGAGAAACGAGAAGCCAAAGTGACCTGGTCGTCCATCTGGACGGGCATCAAGCACTTTTGGCGGTCACAATGGGAGCTTCCCGAGATTGGCACTGGTGCCGATGGCGAGGCCGGTGACACAGGCAACTTTGTGGACGAGGACTATCCCGTCTCCCGGGAGGACCTCTACGACACACTGCTCATCCTCGGTGTCTGTCTCGTGGTGGCTGGTATAGTATATGTCCGGACAACTTGGTGGCCTCCGACCAGGCGGAACCATGGCGCGGGCGCACCACCGGAACAACAACAACCACTGGATGGACCCAATCCGCATATTGCCGAATGGATTGTAAGGCGGCGATGAGAAAGCATACTGCATGGGGACCGTCGCTGATTCTGTACAGGGTGGTGCTGCGATTTAGAGCGTGCGATGGCAGGAAAATTCTCGACTATAAAAGCAAATCATTAGACATGTTCTTCTTGTACTGCATTTTCCATGGTAGCCAGCAGCCTTAGCAGAAATGATTGCATATTCCTGAATAGACTTTCCGTTCTGATGCGCTGCAAGGAGTGGATCTTGTTTTTGCTGGAGACCGTCTCTGCGATCAGCGAGTGGTGGTTGACGCTGATCAAAACAGTTGCTGGAGACATTGCCGCCTGTCTAACCTCGATCCTTCACTACAGAAACACAATCTACTCACTAACAGCACAGATACTTATGCATTACTGTTTGATATCCGACTAGATGTTTCTCTGCCGAAGGAACTGCACCTAACCAGAGATGGGGACTTTGGCATCTCGGAGAGAACTTCTTAATCTGTGGAAGGGGAAAGCGTTGAAGGACAGGTGCAAAGAGCTAGGCTTAAAGCAGTCCGGAAAGAAAGCAGACTTGATCGAAGTAATGTGGCGACATCGACGGTCGGACCTTGCGGCTGATGCTTCATAGCGACTGCTGGTGTACTACAAAGCCCATCCAGAGCAGGTTGTGGAAGGCTCCGAAGTGGACGAGCGTCAAGAGCTTGATCCGCAGGATCAATTGTCTGAACAAGTCAGAGACTCTGTTCAGCAATGGGTACGGACCACAGAACCGAGCGTGCTCGATAGATTGCCACCGTCAGCAGATGAGTATGTGGACTTTCCGAACAAGTCCCCGCCGCTTAATGCAGATCGATCCAGGCTTGATCGTGCTGCGATAGTGAGAGCGATGGAAAGTCAGGGATTGCCGTCATATCTCGAGCCTGACGCGACTACCGATTACACGAGTTTCGCACCAACAGTGACGACAGAGCAGATAAAGCACATTATAGAGAAGCCGGGAAGCTTCTGCTGCAGCGACCCGTCAACTGTGACGAAGCTCCCTGGCGATCCACTAGTGAAAGCACATCAGCTCACAGCCAAGGCAACTCTGACCCAGCTACCGAGGAAGAAAAAGAAGCTCGTATTGGCACAAACTGGTCAACCTCTTCCTCAAGCGCCTGCAGACACGAGCTGTGTGCCAAATTACCTCGACGACAATGACAGGACCGTGTTATCTCCACTTCTTTGGGATTGGAACGGTCTATACGCCCGGACAACCAGAGCTCTGGCTCTCGTACTGTCATACATGTACTGCAATACCTCAGACGAGATAACTTCGTATGCCTACATTTCCGAAATGTTTCACGATGCTTTCAAGTTGAGCTTTAGTCATTCCATAACATCGAAATGGCACGGTCACAGGCTGTCTAGCTTGAAGATTGAGCCAAGTAATCACGATTGTCGAGCGTATGAACGACGCAGGGACAAGTCACTGCGCTACAATCTCCGAAAATGGCGCGACCACTGGCTATATGACCTATCCTCAAACGCGAATCTCGGTAACGATGACTGTCGTTCTCTAGCGGCATGCAATGATCATCTTGAGCAATTTCACATTATTCTCAGGCGAGTGCATCATTAGACTCCTGGACCACTCTTAACACGAGTAGTACGCTTAGTTCCTGCATCTGTCGATGCATTCTGGACAGTAACCTCTCACAAGAGAGTGTATGCTCACGACTGAGGGCGCCCTTGGAGACATATACTTGTGAAGTGCTCAACTCGGTATTCTCCAGGGCCACCGACAGCACGGGCGAGTCTATCATCGTGCTCAACCTGACTGGGTCAGACGACTGCACCCCAAAAGTGACCTGACAACTGACTGACTGTTTTAAAGTGAACTAATCGGACCCGACGATTCGTCTCTCCGAGCAGACTGGTCCGCTCTCTTCCAGTCGTGCCGCGACTCTGTCGTCACCACCACCAAAGCGGTCATTGATCTCGTCGAGTTCCTGTCTCATCGGGAGGAAGATCAGGCCTGGAAGCACGGCATCAGTCCTTCCGTTCCGGCAGGCACCGAAAAGCATCTCGTCGCGCAACGATTCGTCCTGTCTAATGCACGGTTACTCGATCCGATTTTCAGCCATGATAATGGCGCTGCCAAGTATCCCAAGTTCATTCTAGAAGCCAAGATGGGAGTCCTCGGCGTCACGCTGCCCGGGTCACAGGTACCGCACCTGAGGACGGGTCTGGCACTCGTCACCACTTCCGAAGGACGCATATTCTACGTGCTGGCCGACAATGGCAGGATTGTCGGCAACGAAGACGATGGTATCGACTGGAAATGCCGCGATTTTCTCAATTGTGATGCCAAAGGTCAACGCACTCATCACTTGCCTCGAGATTACTGATCGTGATGCCTTTTGTATACACATTTCATTCTTGCTATGCTAATGCATTTTATGCTATCAATATTACCATTACTACACTACAAGTTTGGTTGATTGTGGTCTTGCTTTCATAGCATCGCCTACTCGTACAGGTATCGTTAAATGTACAAGAAGAATGTGCCAATCGCTGTGTTTTTGCCTTGTAAAAGGCGCTCACCTGGTGAGCAATAATAAGAAAGGAAAAATCAGGAGCTTCGAAACCACGAGGAGCGAGGCGCCGGACTGTACGACAGCTGCCGAGCTCGTTCCGAGGGTCGCCAAAGTCGTGGTGTTCAGATTGGCTCCTCCGGGAGAGTACGATCGAAAATTGGCGGCACTGGCATTGACATTGCTGCCATAGCCCTGGGTAAAGTTGTATGTCAGCTGTCCGGCTCTAGCTCGGGCGGCCGTGACAAATGCTGCATAACTCCAGGTGAGATCGCGCGCTCCTTGCTGCTGTCCGGTGGTCTTGTTGAACTCTTCCGCCATGGAGAAGTTCTGGCCGACATGCAACTGCTCGATGGCCAGGAACTGATCGGCATACATTCGGATGCTCTTGAGGACTGAAGTCATGTTCGACCCCGAATACCTGGTGCCAACCTTCGCACTAACATTGACCTTTGAGAAGAAGTGCTGGTTGATGTTAGTTATGCTGATGTTTCCGGCCATGGAGAATTCAGTAGCTGCCAAGTGGAGCGTCTCTGCCATAGCACTGTTACAGAGGAACCAAGGATTGCCTTGTGATGATTGAATGCCATCGTACACATCGCTGGCATATCTACCGACCGAGATTGCCGAGAGACCACGCTTCGCATCGATGGGATAGAGACCGGTCATTTCATCAACCAGAGTAGCTGCCGACGCGAGGATCTTGTCGGACGAAGGGCTGTATAGAGCTCCGGGACCTGCGTTGTGGTTGGCCGCCAGGAGGTTGGCACAATCGGCACCAGTCGGTTTGGTCAAATTGAGTTGAGCATCGAAAGTGCCCGTTCCAGTAGAGTTCCAGAACGAGTCGATGAGCTTTGAGAGGCCAGCTATTTGTGCTGTATACGTGGTCGCCGAAGTGTTATAACCTAGTTTGGTCATGAACGCCGCACCTTCGCGAAGGGCACGAGCCTGTGCCATGGCAGTGAAGAAGTGCAGGTTGTTTTGCTCTTCCCACAAATCATAACCTAGCTCTCGCCAATTTGAGGCAACGTAGTCGAGGTCAGGCTTGACAACGGTGTCTGTGACATTCTTGATGTATGCAGCATCCTGCTGTAGGCTGAGGAAGCCCATGATGGCCACCGCTCTCAACGCAGGACCATCACGCTGAGGACGACCCCAATGATCCAGGAAGGCGGTCGAGTTGACGTAGTACTGTCGCAGGTCAGTAAAATACATGGCGAACTCGGACTTCCACTTACCTTTGGTTCCCCCAGTCCTCCAGAGGTAAAGTTCCCAGAAGGGGTGTCCAGCCGTTGTAACTTGCGTTCGTTGTCAATATATGCTTTGATGAATGGTTCGAGGGAGCTGTCTCCCGAAGCGTATTGATTGATCAAGGTCTTGATCGTCAGAGCAGCATCTCTCGTCCACTGGTAGTAGTAATTCTGACCGCCAGTCTCACCTGCTCTCGCTGTGTCGAGAGCAGGTGAGGCAATGATGACTCCCGGGTACGTCGAGTTTGCCGCGAACGTGTTGTCTAGGATGCCACTGAGCGCAGCCTGTGTTTGAGCAACGACATAGTCTGAAAAGTTGAGAGATTGAGGAGATGCTGCCAGAGCACCGATAGTAGGAACAAAGATTGAAGACCAAAATTGCATCTTCGAGAAAAGATGATTGAGGACGTTGAATGTATGAATGAAAGTGATTGTCAAAAGAGTGTCGTGTAGAGTGAGATTAGACCGAGAAGAATGAAAGTGCAACGAGTGACCACGGCGTATGAGCAGAACAGGAGAGGGTTGTTATCGTGAGGACGAGGACTCTGAGGGTTGTGCTCTCTTATTCGCGCAGGCAGACTCGAGACGAGCAAATCTATCTGGGCAATCAATGTCCAGCAGCTCGGTCTTGAAGAGGCAGACAACAGACAAAGACGAGCGCATGGCAAAAGACAAACAAATCAGTCAGACCAAGTCTCCCGGGTACTTCAGACTTACTCTACCTTCCAAAGTTGTTGGTCTCTCTTGCCCCCACGTTCTCAACAGTCAGACAGCTCAGCCACATTTCAAGAGACGGGAGTTTCCATGTCTTAAGCGCCTCAGAATTGACCCGTTCTGACCAATCGTTGTGCGCCGGACACTTGTTTAGAGCGTCTCGCGGTCGATCCACTCGAAAACAGATCTTGCGCCACTTGACAGACACTTCCAAGGTTGCCCCCAAGGCGCGCGACCGTTCCTCGGGACATTTCTCACGCGGCCAATCACACCGGCGCACCATCATTCTCCATGCCCAATCTGGAATCCTCTTTCAACAACCTTTGGAAGGAAAGGAATTTGCTTCGTGCCAGTGATCTCCATCACCAACAGGCCGGGACAGTTACCGCTTAAGCGCCCGGCTACCAGGTAGCTACTCAGCATGCAGCTAATACAGTCAGTCAATGGAGACCAAGTATTCAGCCTTACTAGTCCAGCACGTTTGCATGGCTGCTACGAGCACGCAAGACAACTCCTCGGAACCGTGCCTGCTTAGATTACAGACATTTTCAGGTTGCCCCAACGCGACAAGACCCTAGCTAGCCGCCTCGAGCATTACCACCCTAAGAGCGCAGTCTGCAAGTACGTTTGGTATGAGCTCCAGTGGCAGAGTGCTCGTGATTTCCAAGGTCCAAGTCTATCTCCACATTCATTCATCCGTCCACTCAACTCATCGACCTGGATTTGACGACTGACATGCATATGACGGCGGCCACAGCCATCAGGTATGTTGGTGGACAACCTTGGAAGCGAGATACAGGTAAGTAGCTAGCGAGTCATAGCCAGGCATACTGCTTCAATGCTACAATGGGCATCAGTTTTTCCTTACCATACGGACATTGTTCCTGCGTCTGATTTTTGGTGAATTGTCTATAGACGTTGCCGATTCCTGCCGTCAATCGCCATACCTCGAAACATAGCCCGCATTCTCGTGTTTGCAAACCGTCGTTCTCAAACATCACATGCCCAGGTGTACATACACAGCATGTGCAGGATGTTTGGCACGAGTCAGACACATGTATGAATTAATCATCACCTGCATGTTCCACTATTGCAACGTCGATTCCAACTCATGTAAACCATCAATACGTAGCATTCAAAGGACTAGTCATTATACTAACGTGTTCTGCGGAAGCATGCCATGCATCAATACGATTATCAATGTCCGGCTCTCATGTCAATCCTCGTGTAAATATCACGACTAGGCCAAAGCACGCTTGCCTCCAATCCAATCGTTGAAGAAGGACAACGATGCAGCAGGGGCATCAAATGGTACCATATGACCTTGTTCTGTCAGCATGATTTGCAACGAGGAGCAAATGGCACATACCAGCCTCGAAGACCCTTAAGAACGTGAAATTGCCATAGTTCTTTGTCTCTCCAACGTGAGTACCCTTCTTCATGTCTCCAATAGTGCTGGTCATCTTCCACTTCTTCACGGATGCCTTGGAGAACTCCTTGTGCTCGGCGTAATCCAAAGCATCGGTCCAGGCCTGGTTTCCGAGCCAGTTGCAGCTGTCACAATTAGTGAGCGTAACGATGTGTTCAAGGGGCACAAACATGAAATCAGCATCTCCAGCATAGATGAGGACCGGGATGCCAGCCTTGAGTAAGGTAGGAACAGCCAAGTAGTATGGACGCATCCAGTCGCCATTGAAGAGGAAGTTGCGGTTAATGTTCATGTTGCATGACTCATAAGATTCAACTTCAGCGCCGAGCTTCTTCATCACCTCAGGCTGGTTCAAGTACTTCTGAATCCAGCCCATCTGCGGGTAACACAGATTCGACGTGTCTTCACAGTTCGAACGAATGTCATAGACATTTCGACCGGTCTTCTGATATGGGCCCATCATAGCATTGTTGCAGTACAACGAGGCTGGCACACATGACCATGCAGAACCACTGTTGTAACAATTCTGAATCAAAGACGCACATCGAGGATAAGAGTCCTCCATTCCTTGACATTCTGTCTCCGAGAGTACGGCCTCATAGCCACCTTTTCCGCACGCCATGTTGGCATATTCAGCATACTGAACCAGTGGATCGGTCAAGCCATTACCAATAAGTACAGTCTTCAAATTGATCTTCGGAGCTTTTTCAATTCGTTCTTCAGTCGACATTGCTTGGAATGCTGCCGGCAAGTGTTCAGTCGATTTGCCAGAACTGTGTTCAAGGATTTCCTTCGCAAAGACAGGGATGTAGTGTCCTGCATATGATTCTCCAGCGATATGGAAGTCCAAGTCAGCGTATTGTGGGAAGGTCTTGAAAAAGAGTGCAAGGAAGGCATAGACGTCCTTGCCAGCGGCGACAGTGTCAGAGACACCCTCTCCGTACGAGTATCCGACATTGAGAGGCTGGTCCAGGAAGATTACGGTAGCATTGTTGTTCCACGAGTACGGATTGAACTTGAGTGATTTACCATCGGATTTGATTGAGGATGGTCCCAATTCGAAGAACAAACCTGTAAGAGAACTACATCCAGGACCCCCGTTAAGCCATAAGACGATCGGATCCGTCTTCGGATCGTTTCGCGACTCGAATGCCCAGTAGAAGAAGTGTTTGTTGGAGTCCACATCAAGATAACCAACGTGCTGCTTGACATCATCGACTCCCAGGCCAAGTTCAGAAGCATCTTTCGATCTCATTCGGTGATCAGGGAAGATATCCATCTTTGTAATCGTGTCCCATTCTCCGTCTGGACGCTTAACCACATTCTTGCTTGGGAGCTTTCCTAAACCATCAGGCAGAAGATCCTGAATTGACTCCCAAGCTTCAAGAGAGATGTCGTGCGTCCAATCGAGGGCGCTTTCAAAGAATGCTACATCAGTGAGCCTGGAAGACGATTGCGAGTATGCAGATACGTACTGTTCTTGTACTTTGAAGCAGTCTCGCTGAGTTCAGACACACTGTCGATGGCAACGCGTTGCCCGCCAGTAACCTGATTGACCAGTTGGGCAGTGGCCGCAGAAGTAAGCGCAGCTAGAGAGATGATATGCATGACGATCCTGAGATTGCCGTAGCAATGCAATAAGTACTTTACGAATGAGCGTCTCTGGTTGATTATATAGTGTAGCCTTGGTTGGACGTGGGAGGTGTACAAGGGCACAAAGGATTACGAGGCTCTAGCGGGGAGAAGGAGACTGGGTGGGCGGGAGGATGATCAGTCTGCACCGAATCAAGAGCCCGCATCGACCGATATGGAAGTGCTGCACACGTGACGATACACATCGATGCAATCGGAATTTCCCGAAACGGTCCGTGGCTCATGTTCGTGGAGCCGATGTATTGCATTGCATCCATTCGAAGCATATGCATATGCATGTCTATGGATACCTGCATAGATAGACACCTATTTGAACAGCATTGTTATATGTAGTCGCCACAGTAATTACCTGTGAAAGCTCATATTGGTCTTCATCTCGGGTTTTGCAAATCGCTGTTTGTGTTTGGACACCTGCTTTGTACATAGCTGACTATTTGACACATTCACTGCGTCCATTGTACTTGCGCTTCAATATGCTAATTTCATGACTTCCGTACCACGTCCTGGCAATCAGACTTGACCAGGAGCACAATTATGGTTGCTCTATTCCTGCAATCGGCGCTTCTTGATAGAATGACTTACACGATTCTTCAGCTCGCCTTCGTCGAAGATGAGATCACTTCTGATCTTCACCTCACCGTGACTTCGACCACGGTTTGAGGCATCATTTCTGATCTCAGGGAACGTTGGCAATAGCGCGGGATCTTGTGCTAGATAAAATCAGATAAGTCGTAAGTTCATAGAGACGACGAACCACTGGGCGATTCGAAAAAGTATTTGTGGTTCAGTGATTCTCGTGCAGTCATCCGTAATTCTGGGTTGTACTGTAGTAGCTGGCTCAGCATGTCGACGAGCCCGTTCTTTTCAGCTTGAAACATGGCTTTGAGTCCCTCCCTCTTTCTGCCGGGAGCGGCATCCGTCACGACGTATCTGTAAGACCAAGGTAGTCGCTTGAATCCCGGCCAAGTAGTTTCGCTTGGTGGGTCGAGCAAGGACACAATCATGTCCATCTCCTCCTTTTCATTCGAGCCCGGCAATAGGGGTTGCGATGTGATTAGTTCGGCGATGATACAGCCCGCAGACCAAAGATCCACGGAGTATGAATACGACTGTGAGCCCAAGAGTAATTCTGGAGAACGATACCATATCGTGACAGGCTGTGGAGTCATCCAGCCTGCTTTCTCCCTTGCCATGCCGAAATCGGCAATTTTCAGAATGCCTGTCTTGGTCAAGAGCAAGTTTGACATCTTGAGGTCTCGATGAATGATGCGTTGTTTGTGCACTTCGTAGTTAACTTGTGCATACGCGCGTCGAGATCAATTTACCCTGCACATCGTTAATCTGGTGAACACAGCTTCAGCACGTACTGGCTCACATATTGAAGTCCTTCAAATAGCTGTTTCGCAAGACATTTGACTAGAGTCTTAGCTTTTCATGGAAAGAACAAGGTATGGTTGGCGGCATACCTTGAGAAGGACTAAACTTGACTTGCAGTGTATCGAGCACGTTTGCCATGTCCTGATTGGAGAGCGATTGATGACATATCAACTAGCACGAAGCTGGAAGCATACCTGTTCAGCGTACTCCTCAACCATGAAAATTTCATCGAGTTCTGTTCCAACAGCCACTTCCAGCACATTGATCACGTTGACGTGTTTGAGGCTTCTGAGAATGCTGATCTCGCGCAGTGCAGTGATCGGGACTTCAGCAATTAGCTATTTGGGATCTCTTCCATGAGACAGTGACTTGCTGCCCTCGCCTTTCTCCGATGCGAAGATGCGCACGGTCTTCAAGGCTACGATCCTGTCATTACGCTTGTCCCGAGCTCGGTACACAACGCCATATGCTAGAAATGGTAAGATTGGTGTTAAACCCAAGAGCGAAAACACACTTCCTTCACCCAGCTGATTCAGATATTCGAAGACATCGAGTGACACGCAATCTCCCTTGATAGCAGATTCTGATAGATGAATGCTACCGTGACTGATAGTGCTGAGTTCCATGATACTCAGGAAATTCAAGAGATTGCGGCTAATAGTGCGGCACTATGTTCGATTGAATTAGGCGTTACACCTAATGTCCAATACCATGGAAAGTCAGATTATGCAGATATTATGCCGATGATGCAGAGTCGCCAGTTGTCCTCAGTAATGGTGCGGCGCAACCAAACATAGTCCAATAAACATCGTGCTCAACTGCTGGTAGATCATGTCTTGTAATGACACATGCTGTTCTTCTCTGATTCTATCCTCATACAAAAGCATATATTGAAAGGTAAAACTGAGCCAGGGCTGCAGCAGCTGGTAATACCAGATGGCAGACGGCTGCAGACATACCATAGCTAGCTAGAGAGCATCCCATCTCCAATCCATATGCTGCCCATGGGAGCAGTATCGATAAGAATTTTCGTCTGTACGCCACCGAGAGTCAAAACAACGATGTCACCGCAGCTGCAGTCTTGTGTCGCACATGTGATGTACTTCAGCACAGCAGCTTTTATGACAATCGTGTGAGCTCAAGTCTGAGGCATCAATCTTTGCAAGCGCGTCTGACAACTTGGACAACGTCACGTTGCTCTTGTCATCGGCTATTGTGGTGAAAGCTCATGACACTTTCAGTTGGCCGCGAACGTGCATTTGGACAGTACCACTCACTCTGAAAATCTTGGCTTACGACCTATCTTATCTACTTGAACTAGTATCTTACAGCATGGAACCGACCCGTTTCGGTACATTGGTAGTAATAGTGGACAAGGCGAGAAACCTGCCAAATCGAAGGAGAATCGGCAAGCAAGACGCATACGCAATCGTGCGACTAGGTCACGAAGTCCAAAGGACACCAACAGACAAACGAGCCGGGCAGGTTCCAAGCTGGAATCACGAAATCAGATTCAAGGTTCCGCACGAGAATGAGAACATACTGAAGATTTCCGTCTTCAATGAGGACTCAAAGACACCTGATTTGATCGGAGATTGCTCGATCGATTTGTCCGACCTTTACCGAAAGCACGAATTCGACAGTTGGTTCGACCTCAAGTACAAGGACAAACCTGCTGGAGAATTATATGCAGAGTTGACCTTTTATTATGAGGGACCTCCGAAACCGAAGCCGAAAATCCAGCTGCCTGATGACAGCATATATCGCTCCTATAGTGTAGCTCCGAACTTTGGAGTTCTTCCTCGACCTGCTACAGTTGCGCCAATGACTTCAGAGACGACTTACACCCTGTCTGATCGAAGAGC
>DF819274.1:1182-43986 GCA_000836175.1 Taphrina flavorubra JCM 22207 | reverse complement strand
TATGCCGACTTCACAAACGCAAACATATCACACTCAGGCAGAGCACTTTGCGCACAAGATACCAAACAACGTAGTGGCCAATCATGAGCGTGTCCATGATGTTTATGTGCCCGGTGTTCGGAGTCAGGTACCCATACGAGCAACCTCTCCAGGAGATATGGCGGAGCATATGCAGTATGTTGAGCCTGTACTCGACCCGCGGCACGGGTCCGTGCATGAGCTTCGCAATTCTCCGCGTATTGCGGAGGAACAGGCTGGCGTCGTTCATCAGGTCGAATGCGAATCAGCTATGACAGAAGGCTCGTTTCCATACAAATCCCACGCAGAGCTGGGAACTTTGCGCACACACTGCGCTCAACTCGACTATCACAACGAGCATAGTCTCGCTTCAGCTCGAAACGTGTACGAGCCGACACGCGAGGGAATGTATCGGCATGGTCAAGCTCAATCGGTATCCTACATGTCCACACAGCATGACCAGGAGTCAGCAAGACATCCAGGACAGCACAATAAGGCAGCCTCTACATCCATGATTGGACTGAATCCCGGTCCAAGAATGAAGCAGCACTACCCGAATCACGGCGCTCCTAAGAACGAGGGTCCCGACTATGTTCAGGCTATAAACTACCAAAACCCAGCGACATATGCCGTGACGCCGGCCGAGTATCGCTCTCGTGAGCGACCACTTCCGGCGGCGCCAGATGCACCACCCACGCTGCCAGCCAAGATTCCCCTGGGCCTTACACAGGCCGAGTATGACATTCTCTACGAACGATGACAGCAAGTCCATAATCAATTGGAGGGGAAGAATTATGCATAGACGAAGACCTGTATATTTGGACAATAGTGCGAGACCAATGATAGCGCATGCGTGCCTGTGTTTCATGGACACGAATAGCTACAAGCTTTAATGCGAGGCAGATGTGCCCCACCGCTAATTCAAGCATGCAGACAACGTCCTGAACTGCCGAATAGACGTCTCGGAGCAAGAATGATCATCAAAGCAGGTAAACTGCATGCAACGACGCCCGATACAGTGACTTCCTTATAGCTCCTGAACCGCGACCCACACGAATTCCAGGTGGACGCATCAACGTTAACGTTGCGGCCGTTGGAAAGGCGAAGCGCGTGCACGAGAGAATGGGTGGCGTTTGATTTTGTGGCGCACCCACAGATCTTGTGTCACATTCAATTCAACGGCAACCAAACTTCAAAACACGGAATCCCTGGCCTTCCAATTCTCGCAAGTCTGTGCTACCCTCGCACAAGCATTTCCTCGCCCTCGTACCTCCTCCTTTCTCCGTCACACAGGAGCACAGGCCAGCATTGACAGTCGTCTCTCAGTGCCTATCGTAAGGTACAAGCACATATCACGCCAGAGCCTGCATTACACAGACACATTCGTTCATTTGCTTATCGACAGCATTCTTTCGTTCTCTAAACACACTCTTTTCATTACTCGAAGCACGCTCTTCTCATGGCATACAATTCTCGCTACTCCAGAGGATATGCACAAGACGAAGCTCCCATTAATCATTATGATCTTTCGGACGACGAGGAGGACTTGGGCAGTGCACAGTTTCCAGAGCCTGAGCCTTTGAGATCTGGCATGAGTCCTTTCGGAGACACTGCTTACCAAGGATATCAACCAAGTTCTGTCGACGACAACTATAGCCGTCACACAGCGTATGACTCGGCCGGACGAAAGGACAACGAGCCGGAAGTCCGCGGCGTGAGCAGAGTGTCGACACCAGCTTCGTCGTATCGTAGCCCAGGGCTCACTAACAACTATGGTTTTCTGGAGAAGGATCCGCACGACATTGTCACTACACCATTCTCACATGCCGAAAGTGACCCAGAAGCCGGTTTCAGAGAACGCCAACAGCCTCTGAAGAGAGGCCACACCCGGAGAGTCAAGCTCGTCAATGGCAACATTTTCTGCACCGACTATCCGTAAGTTTCCGATCACCGAGACGGACAAGCAAGCGAGCTGACTCTTGCAGTGTGCCTTTGCCCATACAGAACGCAATACAGCCCAAGTATCGTGATCCTGAATCTGGGTCGGAAGAGTTCACGCACTTGAGATATACTCGAGCCACCTGTGACCCGAACGACTTTACACAGAAGAATGGTTACAACTTGCGGCCGGCTTTGTACCAGCGCAATACAGAACTGCTAATTGCTGTTACGTACTACAACGAAGACAAACATCTTACTGCACGAACATTGCATGGGGTCATGCAGAACATCAAAGACATTTGCAACGACAAAAAGTCCAGATTCTGGAACAGCAGCTCTCCAGCATGGCAGAATATTGTGGTGTGCCTGGTCTTTGACGGGATCGATCCGTGCGACAAAGGCACGCTCGACCTGCTGGCTACTATAGGTATCTATCAGGACCAGATCATGAAGGGTGAGATTGATGGCAAGAAGCCGACCGCTCACATTTTCGAGTACACCACACAAGTTTCTGTAAACGATAACATGCAGCTCATACGTCCATCGGAAAACGACCCGGATGCGTTGCCTCCTGTCCAGTTCATCTTTTGCCTAAAGCAAGAGAACGAGAAGAAAATCAACTCCCATCGATGGTTGTTCAACGCATTCGGCAAGATTCTTCAGCCTGAGGTGTGCGTCCTGCTGGACGCCGGAACCAAGCCAGGGAAGCGATCCATCTATCATTTGTGGAAGGCTTTCTTCAATGATGCAAACCTCGGTGGTGCTTGTGGAGAAATTCACGCCATGCTGTCAAAAGGCAAGAAACTCGTCAATCCATTGGTGGCCGCACAGAACTTCGAGTACAAAATGTCCAACATCCTGGACAAGCCGCTCGAGAGTAGTTTTGGTTATGTCTCGGTTCTCCCTGGTGCATTTAGTGCATATCGGTACAGAGCTATACAAGGACGTCCACTGGATCAGTATTTCCGTGGCGACCATTCTCTTGCAGGAGTCTTGGGAAACAAGGGAGTGAATGGCATGGGCATCTTCAGAAAGAACATGTTCCTTGCTGAGGACCGTATCCTGTGCTTTGAACTTGTGGCCAAAGCTGGTGCCAAGTGGAAATTGACATACGTCAAGGCGAGTCAAGCAGAAACAGACGTTCCGGAGCAAGCGGCTGAATTCATTTCACAACGAAGGCGATGGCTGAATGGGTCATTCGCCGCAAGTATCTATTCTATGGTGCATTTCCCCAGGCTCTACAGATCCAATCACAGTCTCTTGCGTATGTTTATCTTCCATGTACAACTTGCTTACAACATATTCAGCACCATCTTTTCCTGGTTCGCATTGGCCAATCTGTGGCTCACTTTCTCCGTTGTCATACAATTAACCAGTCAACAAAGTCCTTTCATAGGCACAAACACATGCAATACATGCCACGCTATACAGAGCGGCATGAGCACAGGACAACTTTTGTTCAACTCAACTGCGGGTGTTATTACTGGCATAAGTACAGACAGTACCAATGTGACAATGGCATCTCTCAAGTTCAACAATTACGCCTACACCGCTGCAGAATTGGTGGGCCAGAGCACGCGATGTGTTTGTGCCACGGACGTCTTCAATCTCGTCTTGCAGTACATCTACTTGGGCACGATCCTGCTCTCATTCTTGTTGGCTCTCGGGCAGAGGCCAAAAGGTTCCGTTAAAGCATACCTCGGTGCCATGACGCTTTTCGGGTTTTGCCAAGTCTACCTGCTGGCATGCTCTTTCTACTTGGCGATTCACGCTTTAATGAGCGTCACGAGCTTCAAAGACTTCATGACTGGATTCTTCGTCGCGACTGCCAATAATCCGAGCTCAGGTAATGGTGTCATCGTCGTCGCCCTCGCTTCGACATTCGGACTATACTTTGTTGCCTCTTTCCTGTACCTCGATGCATGGCACATGTTCCACTCCTTACCTCAATACGTACTGCTTGCTCCGTCTTACATCAACATCCTGAACGTCTACTCATTCTGCAACACCCATGATGTTTCCTGGGGCACCAAGGGTTCCGACAAACCAGAGGCACTTCCTGCACTCGAGGCCAAGAAGGGAGACCGGTCCGCGATTGTGGAGGAGAACGAACAAGAACAGGCAGACATCGATTCCGCTTTCGAGACCACGGTGAAGAGGGCACTCGCTCCGATGCCGAAGCAAGAGAAGAAGGAGTCGCCGTCTCTGGAGGATGGCTACAAGACCTTCCGCACGACACTCATCATAGCCTGGATCTTCACCAATATCCTGATTGTCCTCGCCTTCACGTCCAGCGACATTCAAACTGCATTTGGTATTGGACAGAGTACAAAGACCCGGACCGCGACTTACTTCCAGTTGATCCTGTGGAGCACGGCCGTCTTGTCCTTTATCAGATTTGTCGGATGTCTGTACTTTGTCACGCAGACTGGAATTCAGCGCATCCCTGGTCTATCCAAGCGATAACTCTGCTGGCCACTTAAACTTTTGTCATGAATTATTAGCGCCATAATAGTCGACGCAAAAAAGTCGCTGGAGCGATGCTGCATATTGTCTAAACTTAATGTTATAATTTTGATAATAATTCATCGTAGAATGAAATTGCCCCCTTTTGCATCATTATATTCGTGTTTTTGCTGGAATTGAGAATAGATTACTCGTTGAGCGTGAGATGGGGTGCGTGTCTCGCCATGTCGCGCTCGACACAAGCGACCATATCCTCGCGCCACACGCGTCGTCTGGGCTGCCCGTCGTGCTGCTTCGACGGCTGCTGCTGAGTGGGAAACTGGATTCGTTTCCATGCTCCACTAATGCCAATGTCGCGCAACAATTGCCTTGAATTGAGTACGTACCGTCTCTGCGATCCCCTTACTCCACCACCACCACCACCACGAATGGCGCGTCCTCTACGTGCATAGTCCGGCATGATCCATTCTTGTCGTGGCAGAGTCGGATGTGGGGCGATGATGAAGGGTATCAGGAGGGCATTGGGAAGTCGTGTACGCGTCACTTGACACATTCGTACGGGAGACGCCAGTCGTTGGGCGGCCGCGTTTTGTGAGAGTTCTAGAGACTCGGCAGTGTCTTGTTTCGACGAAAGTGCTTGTCTATTCTTCGACGACGATGACTTGCCAGTGGGAAGACGAAGAGGTGAAGGAGGAGGATCGGTGAGGAGGAAACTCTTGGGCAAGGGTTCTGATTGCAACGACAAATACCGAACTTGTTGCGGTAGTATCGATGTGTTGGCTGCTCGTACAATACCGCCAAGTCGGCACCGTATTTTCAGCATCTTTACGCCTATATCTCGTGAGTGCCGGAGTATGTCAAATCTTCGTGAAGAGCAGCTGGCGATATACTTGTATCAATTTCCAAGGTCGCGACTTATTTTTGTGGAGCCGGACATGGGCCACACAAATGACCGTGGCACAAATCTGCAGAAAGTGAAATCAATACAAGAAGAGGGACAAAGACAGTGGGAGCCATATATTTACATTGGGGCAGTCTATACTCTCTCATCGCCCCTCTCCTCCTCAAGATATGCATATTGAAATTTAAAGTCGTTCTTCTTCCGCTGTACCCAGGAAGCCTCGAAATCAAAGTAACGATATGTCCCGCTTTCGTATTCGTCCGTAATGACCTTTGGCTCCTCGTGACGCTGAAACCAGGTCAAGTAACGCTTGTGAAACCTCCACGCTTGCTTCTTCAATTCCCGAGATGCCAAAAACTGCTGATATGTACCTTTTTGGTAGTAAAATATGTAGAAAAGTGTGTCAATCTCAATCTTCTCCATCGCCTCCGCATCATTGAAGATGTCTAGGGGCATCGAAGGATAATACGGCGGCGTCGGGAAGGGCTCTTTCGGAATATAGTGATAGGGCCGCTCACCATCACTTTCTGTTGGACACGATTTATAAGATGCCTCGAGTAGTTCTTCACGTTCCTCTGCCGTTAGGGTCTTCTCTTCCGGTATCAGGTCCAGTAGACAAGCCGGTATGTGATAATTGTTCTGACCATCGGTCTGCGAGGATGCATTCTGCGAACCTGCATTATTGCTCGGCGAATTGGCTTTTCGAGGTGGAGTTGCTGTGTTACCTCGGAGTGCATCAATTACTGCTGGCATGGGTTTAGGACTTTTGCCTGTCATGGGCAATGTTGCATTGGACAGCGCAGGAGTCGATGGTGGAGACTGATGTCCAGGTGCTACAGAAGGTGCAGGCAATTTGTCGATTCGCGGTGTTTTGTCCCTAATGTTTGCTCCTGTGGCAGCAGCACTTGCATATTTGAGTACTGGAATGCTCGGCTTCTTTGCTTCTTCTTTGCTTGATTCGACTGGCTCGGGTTGCGGTATCGAGGGTGGAATTGGCGCAGAAGTAATTTTAGGTGACAACTTTGCAGGT
Organism: Taphrina flavorubra JCM 22207; assembly: GCA_000836175.1. Taxonomy (NCBI): domain Eukaryota; kingdom Fungi; phylum Ascomycota; class Taphrinomycetes; order Taphrinales; family Taphrinaceae; genus Taphrina; species Taphrina flavorubra. The sequence goes on along the minus strand of DF819274.1, from coordinate 37,630 downwards.
ACAGGGACTATTTTCGAAGGTGCTGTCTTGATATTTTCGGATTTGACTTTTGGCGTGAGGATCTTAGCTTTTGCGAGTTCAGGTGATTTTGGTGCCGACACTACAGGAGAGGGGGGCGCTTCGTCTTCCGACTCATCCTCTTCTTCATCCTCGGATCTGGGCTCGTCTCCGAGATTGAGTTCGTCATAAATATTGTCATCTTCGGCAAAGTCTGCATCCTGGTTGGAATCGATATAGTACTGCACATCTTCTTTTATCGCGCCGACCTGCTCCGTGTCCAGACCACCGTTTTCCAAGAGTCTAAGCACCTGCTCAAGCTTATCTGTATGCCACTTATGGCGTTCAATCATGTGCTCAACTTCCTCCAAGCGCTCGTTCTTGGCAGAATCCTTCTTGCCCTTCTTCACTTGCACATTCAGTGCTTCGATTTCAGCTTCGGCTTGTTCTACTTGTCGTTCGAGCTCATCAACCGACTGTGATATCCATTGACCCATCTCGATCTTTTCTCTTTCTTTGGGATCTAGTTTCGCGACCGCGCTCAGTCCTTCCTTGGAGAATTGCTTGGTCTTGATCTCCTTCTCACAAGCCTTGAACTTCTCCATTTGCACCTCGATCAACCTCCTGTTCTCCAATAACGGTCGTTTGTCTTTTATGTCATTGCTGGCAGCCCAGGTTTTAATCTGGTCTCTATACCTCTGTAATTTCTTGATTTCCTTCTTGAGATCCTGCTCAATCTTCTCATTCTGAGCCTTATTCGAGGAAGTATTTAGTTTTTCGTAAGTCGCTTCGAAGACCGCCACACCTTCAGCTATAAAAAATCAGCATAGTCCTCAGACAGATTTGAACCACAGATCACAACATACCTACGCGCTTAAAGGTGCTAAAAGAGTTAGCAGACTCTTGTTGTTGACAGACATGACATACCGATCGATCTCAGCCTGCAACTTTCTTGCAGACATCTCGCCTCAATAGCAAAGCAATGGCACGTTGCCAGCCCTTTCGCTCGTGATCTCAAGTCGATCTGTTGTTGTTGCTGCTCCTGCCGCCTTGAATGCGATTACACTGTACAGTTCTCAATGTCCAATTGAAGTAGTAGCGTTCAGCGCAGATGCACGGTAGACGAGCTTAACGAGATCTTGCTGCGAATCCCGTGCTCAACATCCCAAAGTGGAAGATTTGATCAAAAGACTTCTGACTGCACGTAAAAATTGCCTACCTCCTTTCCTTTACCACTAACGTCTTTGCAATTCTCATGCCGGCAGACTGTAGTCATGAACTGCAGTGACGACTTCCTGTGCATACAATTCACGACTTTTGTATAGGGTCAATGCTACTGAAGTCGTGAATGCAAGCATGTCCGTCAACTATAAGGCACGCAAGTACCTTATGGCGAGGACGATGTCTTCGATGGACTCATGCGATTGATCGACACTTTTCTAGCTCGCGAGCACTAGCAAAGGCCTTCGAGTTCAATTATGATCCTGCACTGATCAGAAATTTCTCAGTTATTGCACACATCGATCATGGAAAGTCCACGTTGTCGTCTCGCTTGCTGGAAATGACCGGTACTATACCGACCGTGGCCAAATCCAGTCAGATCCTGGACAAGTTGCAGGTTGAGCAAGAAAGAGGCATTACTGTCAAAGCACAAACATGCTCTATGACATATGACCATACAGATGGCAATAGGTATCTATTCAACCTGATTGACACTCCTGGTCATGTCGATTTCCGGAATGAGGTCTCAAGATCTCTAGCCGCATGTAACGGCTGTCTGCTTCTCGTCGACGCTTCACAAGGAATACAAGCTCAGACCGTCGCCAATTTCTACCTTGCATTCTCACAAAATCTGCAGATCATTCCTGTGTTGAACAAAATCGACTTGCCAACATCCGATACTGGACGAGTATTAGATCAGCTCCAGGCTACATTTGATATCCCACCCGAAAGTGCACTACAAGTGTCAGCAAAATCAAATCTCAACATGCACACGCTCTTTCCTACTATCATTGAGAAGATCGACTCGCCAGCTGCTACCTTACATCTGCCCTTCAAGGCGTTGCTGATTGATTCTTGGTATGATACGTATCTAGGCGTCATTGCTCTGATTCGTGTATTTGATGGCGAGATTGGTATGGGTCAGAAGATCAAGTCCTACCACACCAACAAAACGTACGAGGTTTCTGAGGTTGGTGTGATGCACCCGGAGAGGACAAAAACATCGACATTACGTGCTGGACAGGTAAGTCTCAATATGGCGATCGTGTGATCTTGGTTACAGATGATGAGCAACGTTTGGTCCGTGTTGTCGATTGGGATTCAAGACCCCTGTTATGAGAACAAAACCGCAATTTTGTCTGATGCTGAACTTGAGAACACAATGAGCCCGGTGCTTTGAATCTTTCACTGACCATGCAGGTTGGCTATATGATTACCGGCATGAAACAATCTACGGATGCGCATATTGGCGATACTTTCCACCTACTTTCCAAGCCTGTTGATCCCTTACCCGGGTTTGAGCCTGTCAAACCCATGGTTTATGCAGGTATCTTCCCTCTTGACTCGTCCGATTTCCAAAAATTGGATGAAGATATATCTCATCTCGCACTAAACGATCGTTCAATTCATGTCTCCAAGGAATCTTCTGCTGCACTGGGTAATGGTTGGCGCATAGGATTTCTTGGTAGTCTCCATCTATCTGTCTTCGAGGATCGTCTCAAGAATGAACATAACGGCGAAATTATCATCACACAACCTACAGTGCCATATAAATTGACCGCTCCTAGTGGTGAAGTGAATTTCGTCTCAAATCCTTCAGATTTCCCGGACCATGCCAAGATGTATGGCAAAGCGTACACTTATGAGGAGCCGGTAGTCGAGGCTACAATGATTTTCCCGACAGAATTTCTCGGATCCGTCTTAACACTCTGTGAAGAACAGAGAGGGACCATGCTGGAAACAAATTATCTGTCGCCAGAGCGAGTGCTTCTGCGCTACTCACTACCGCTTCCTTCACTGCTCGATGAATTTTTCGGTCGTCTGAAGAGTCTGACTAAAGGCTATGCCAGTCTCGATTATGAGGATTCTGGCTACACGGAGAGTGACGTGGTGAAGCTCAATATGATGGTCAACAACACACCTGTAGACGCGCTGTGCATCGTCACCCACCGGTCGCAAGTCGACCGAATGGCCAAAGCGTGGGTGAAGAAGCTCAAGCCCTTGTTGACACGAGGACTCTTTGATATCGTGATTCAGGCCGTATGTCAGGGTAAGGTGTTGGCACGCGAGACCCTCAAAGGGGCACGAAAGGATGTCTTGGTGCGTTGGTCATTGTCACCTTACTCGAGCCTCCAGCTAACTTTTGCAGGCAAAGTGTTATGCAGCGGACACGAGCAGGAAACAGAAGCTGTTGGACAAGCAGAAGAAGGGCAAGAAGAGGATGAAGAGCTTTGGCAAGGTGCAGATTGAGACGACTGCATTCTACGAATTTCTCCGACGATAGTCTAGCATACAATCATTGTGTACAACGACAACTCGCTGTTGTCCTGAAGAAGACCTCAGGAGCCATGTCCTTCCATGGCCACTACACGACTGTGAACTAGATCTATCGCTAACCAGACGATCACGTGCGGATATTAATAGCGCAAGGCTGTGCAGCGCATCCAGCTGATCAGACGATCAGTCCATTCAATGTGAGTTGTGATTGAGTGAGTGCGTGAGTGAGTGAGTGAGTGAGTTGCGCGCGTTGCCTTCCACGCACAACCTCCACCAATCCAGCGCGGATCTTCCTCTTGCTCGTGGTTTCCCCCCTTGTTCTGCTGCCTCTACCCCTGTGTGTGTCTCTCTCTCTCGTCGTCCTTGTCCCTTCGTCCTCTTGTGCTCTGCCTAGTCTCTCAAGCACTCTCTGAGTCATATCTGAGCACTGATTCATCCTGCATCCTAATTGAAGACGAATTCAATCCATTATTTAATACAAAAATCAACGACGCGCCCACGTAAACAAAAACTTACTAGCTTGTGACAGGGTGACACAACGCGAGACATGAGCTGGCACAATGGCCAATATCACGATGATGGTCACTACAACAACCAGCACAATGGTGCGGACTATCCTCAGACGCAGTATGACCAGCACTACGATCCCTATGCTCCATATTCCCAGCAGCAGAATCATTCCACTGCATCCTTTGGCTATACGCCGAGCGTGGCCCGCTATGATTTGCATGACCAGCAGGAGGAATCCTACCCTTTACAACAGTATCCGCAGGGTCTGACCGCTTCACATCCGTATACGCACACTCCCAGTCCTGGGGGCATGTCTCCCTATGGACATGGTAACGACTCCTCCTACTTTCATGACGGTGACTTGGGCTATCAGGCCGGCCACGACCCTACGAGACCTGACGACATGCAATCGCCCTTGCTCGAACAATTTCCGAAAGAGCTACACGATGGTCCGCCAACGCCTGGCTCGCTCACGAGCCATCCGACTGGCTACGCACAACCACCACCGATGGGCGCCCAACCACGACGATGGAAGACCTTGAAGCGAGTCGAATTATACAAGGGCAATCTCGTGCTCGATTGTCCAATTCCGCCAAAACTCTTGGCCACCTTGCCAATCAAGGATGGGAGAGAGTTTACACATATGCGATACACAGCCGCGACTGGCGACCCGAGCGATTTCGTCAGGAAGGGGTTCACTCTGCGACAAGCTCTCTATCAGCCGCAGCGGCAGACAGAGCTCTTCATCGTCATCACGATGTACAATGAAAACGAAATCTTGTTTGCTCGAACGATGCACAGCGTCATGAAGAACATTGCACATCTAGTCTCACGCACAAAGTCGAGGATGTGGGGAAAGGACGGTTGGATGAAGGTCGTTGTCTGCGTCGTCTCGGATGGCCGAAGCAAGATCAACCCGCGAACGCTGTCCTATCTCGCCGCCATGGGGGTCTACCAAGATGGCATCGCCAAAAACGTCGTCAACAATGAGCCTGTCACCGCGCATCTCTACGAATACACGACGCAGATATCCATCAATGCCGACTTGACCTTTAAAGGCTCTGACCGTGGTATCGTGCCAGTACAAATGCTTTTCTGTCTCAAGGAGAAGAATCAGAAGAAGATCAACTCCCATCGGTGGTTCTTCTCTGCGTTTGGGGAGGTACTTGTTCCCAACGTATGCGTACTTCTCGACGCGGGGACTCAACCTGGAGGCGATTCCATCTATCACTTGTGGAAGTCTTTCGACCTGAATTCTAACGTTGGCGGCGCATGTGGAGAAATTGTTGCCATGAAGGGCAAGTACGGCAAGTATCTACTCAATCCGTTAGTGGCAGCACAGAACTTTGAGTACAAGATGTCCAACATCCTCGATAAGCCCTTGGAATCAGTCTTTGGTTTTATTTCGGTCCTGCCTGGAGCTTTTTCCGCTTACAGATTCGCTGCACTGCAAAATGACTCGGTAGGTCAAGGTCCACTCACACAGTACTTCAAGGGTGAGTCGATGCACGGTGCCAACGCTGGCATCTTTGAGGCCAACATGTATTTGGCCGAGGACAGAATCCTCTGTTTCGAACTCGTAGCAAAGAGAAAGAGTTCCTGGGTCTTACACTATGTCAAGTCTGCATATGCCGTGACCGATGTCCCAGACGAATTACCGGAGCTCATCTCTCAGCGTCGTAGGTGGCTCAATGGATCGTTCTTTGCTGCTGTGTATGCACTTTGGCACACTTTCGCAATCTGGCGCTCGGACCACGGTTTTATTCGCAAGCTCATGTTTCATGTCGAATTTCTCTACCAGGGAATCTCCATGCTCTTTTCTTGGTTCGGTCTTGGCAACTTCTTCATCGCTTTCACCATCCTAGCAAAGGCACTTGCCGAGAACAAATGGACAAGTGGTTCGAAAATTGGGCAGGACATCTTCGCGCCTGGTCAGATTCTCTACACTGTGTGTACATGGATTTACGCCGCACTGGTCGTCATGTGTTTCATTCTCTCCATGGGAAATCGACCACAAGGCTCCAAATGGGCCTACATTGTCACGATGACTTTCTTTGCGCTGCTCATGGGATACATGATCTTTGCAGCGGGCTTCCTCTCCTATGTGTCCATCGAAGGTCTTATTCTCACTATCGAGTCTGGTGGAAGTCGCTCATTTGCAACGGTTTTCAAGGCTGTGAGGGCTGACCCAATCTTTTACCAGCTGTGCATTTCTCTGCTATCGACATATGGACTCTACATCATTTCTTCCTTGCTCTACTTTGAGCCTTGGCATATGATTACGTCGTTTATACAGTACCTCCTAATCTCTCCCTCCTACATCAACATTCTCAACGTCTATGCATTCTGCAACACGCACGACATTTCCTGGGGCACCAAGGGCGACTCCGGCGTCAAGACCGATCTCGGGGTCGTCAATGTCTCCAAGACTGATGGCAAGCTCGAGCTGGCAATGCCGACCAGCGAGGTCGACGTCGATGAGTTGTACATGAAAGCCCTCAAGACCTTGCAGGTCAAGGAGCCAGAGGCGAAGAACAAGCGGGACGCAAAGACGAAGCAGGAGGACTACTACAAGGCCTTTCGTACCCGTGTCGTCTTGTTCTGGATCCTCACAAACGGCGCTTTGGTCGGCATCGTTTTAGGTGTTGGTGGCGTCAACCAGATCGTCACCGGGTCCTCTGCCACGAGCACCTCAAACGCGAGTACCTATTTGAGCATTGTCTTTTGGTCGGTCGCCGGACTCAGCTTGTTTCGATTCATCGGTTGTGTTCTCTGTAAGTCACTCTCTCTTCCGCCCATCACGGGTACTTTTTTGCTTGAGCATCGAAAAGCTAACGTGTGTCAGATTTGATCATTCGACTTTTCCACGGCGAGTAAAATGTTGTACTAGAAAAATTTTCATTTTGTACAGCAGAAATTTAGATATTGCATAGCATATATATATATACGAAACCAGATAATCAAAGGGGAATTAATGTTGATTATCGTTCCACGAATGGGAAGTACGGGAATTTTCAAAACGCCATTGAAATCACTGAGGGGAATGGAAACAAGATTGTGTTTGATTGAGTTTCAGTTCTGAGAGGCCATGAAACTCGTGGATGCTTCAAAACGTGTCACGGGAGCACTTTTTGTAGTAAATAATCACGACCACGTCTCACCCTTCCATGCCTTTTTCTGTTCGTCGTCCCAGCACTTCTCAAATCGATCAATTCGCGCCTCTGTAGTCGAAGGTCCCTTGCTTGAAATTCCGTCTTGGTGTGTATTAGCCATATGAGGGGCCGCTTACTGATATGGTCGTTCCTCCCAGTCTATACAATCGCGGCGCCGACATCAGCGGTTTCGGTGGTGGTTTTGCACGCGCAGAGTCCATCAGTCATCAATGAGGATGGCGAGAAGCGTGGTGAAGTGGTGCGATTAGAACGGAGGTGGTCGCTTCGAGACGCCTGGGACGCGATAATTTCGCGCGTGGCGGGCACGACGACGACGACGACACCGGCGACGACGACAATGGATCCCTCGATACCATTGATTCCGGGAACCATTGTACCTGGTCCATGCAAGACGTACGCCATCATTTCGGCTCGCGGAACGACGGAGAGTCAGGTGGATCCGAACGGCAGTAGGGCACTCTTGAGCACGGTGTTGGCGCGTGTCCCGGCGGGCGAGTCGTACGAGGTGGTGTATCCCGCCAGCGCAAACGTCCTCACTGATCCCGAGATGGGTGCCGCGGATGTCGAGCGGCACGTCACTGCGTTGCTTGACAAGTGTCCCGATGAGAAGCTCGTGTATTTCGGGTACTGTAAGTATTTTACCGCTCGATCTCGTTCGTCGTACGGATGGGATCATGTGAATGGAAACGTGGTGAGCTGACATATTTCGTGTAGCGCAGGGAGCAATGGTCATGATCAATGCCATGAATGGACCGTCCCTCAAGAGCAAGACCCTCAATGTGAGGGCGACTGTGTTTTATGGGAATCCGTATTATAGGTCGGCGCAGGTTCAGGATCGGGGAACAGCCACGAGTGGCACTGGTGTTGGCTTGTTGAAAAACATTGTCGAGTTTGGCAATGAAGTACCGCCTGAAATCGTCCCCGTCACACGAGATTATTGCAATCAGGGTGACCCGGTCTGCCAAGGATTGCTACAATTGAAACTCGGCGATGTCCTGTTGAACAATGGACAGGCGTTTGCTGCTCATCACTACAATGGCACACTTCAGGAAGTGGAAGCCATCGAGTTTGTGATTCAGCAGTTGAGTACGTAAATCACTCGCGATGTGTAGCAACGCGATGTGTAGCAATTGCTGGTTGAATGCATCTCCGATTGCCTGGTGATAGTCCTTTGCCATGATACCAGCCCTCTCGCCAGAGTGCCGCCTCGGTGGCATGCCAGGATTTCATTTTGCTAGGTGCTTTGCGATCTAAATCAGCGATCCACAAATTAGACACTTGACCATTTGTCCGGTACAGCTCGACATAGATTGAGCAGTCTCTTAAAGTCATTGCTAAGGCGACGTCGTGCCTGTGAGCGACCTGTGCATTCGTCAATCCGGGAATCAATGGATGATGAAGAAAGGCAAGTACGAGACAGTCAATCTCATGCGTTGTCAATTTCCATTCATTCTCGATATTCAGGCCTCGGAATGCTCGTGCGATTCTGTCTTGATCTCGACTAGATAGATCTAACGGACAGAATCTTCGGTCAGCCTCTCGAGAGAATGAATTTGAGCGTTGCCGGGATAACCTTATGGCACAAGTCCGACACATCACTGCGTCTCTCGGCGCATCGGGTGATTGACTTAACCATTTTGGCTTAAATTCGAGAATCCTGTGCGAGGACGTGTCTTCTAGGAGAGGCAACAACAATCCTTCTTTGGCAGTCGTGTCAATCGTGCTGCCACGAAATCTGTCTGGCCTAGCGGTCGAGCTGTGCAACAGTGTCTCAAGTACCACGAGATCCTTGGTCGTAAGCGAAACTAGTGCACCGACCAGAATGTTTGCGGCCACGGCCTCCAGAGCGCGTCTCACAACACCATTCAGAAAGTCCTGCTGCGCCGAGGCGTCAAAGCTATCTTCCTCGGCGGCTTTCCGTATTCGTAGGACTTTGTGCCGTAGTCCTGGGAATTTATCCCCTTCATATCGAAAGATCACATTCGCATTCCCTTCAGCCAGGTAACGCCAACCAGCGTGCGGCATACATTGCAGCAGGATCCAAGACAAGCGCAATTGATATTGTGCAGGATGGTGCGAGGGCTGCTCATAAATGCTTCGGCCGGCTGATCTTCTGCCTCTTTCACCCGCACTTGAAATTGTGTGTGCGGAGCTCAGACTTGTCGTAAGAAAGTCGGTTGGTTCTGTCTGCAATACAACAGATTCTGGTCTCCCAAGTCCAAGGGTTTATTTCGAACCAGCAGATCTGCACGTACAGGTCGTGCTGAGGATACGAATGTTTTGCAGGACTTGCAAGCTCTTGCGAACGCCGATAAGCAGGACGTATGCTACATATGTGCCAAAGGTCTCGAGGTCCACCGAGCTGGCCTCGAAGGCGAAACCTACACGAAAGGAGATCATGGAGAGGGAACCAGAGCTCGCCATGACTTCTCGCAAGCTTCCGACAAGTCTCAAGAAGATGGATAAACTGGCTAGCCTGATCAATCACAAACCTTTGTCACACGCCATGTTGCAGATGAAATTCTCAAATAAGCGACATGCACCACATCTGGAGAAACTTTTGCGAAATGCCAGGAATGGAGCGGTCAGGAAAGGTATGGATGAGGACTCACTGGTCATTGATCAAGCATGGATTACGAAGGGCAAATATGTGAAGCGATTGTGGGTAAAAGGTCGTGGTCGACTGGCCGTACAACGGCGTCCTAGGGTGGGCATTGACATTCGTGTGCGGGATAAGACCACCATCGAGAGACGCGCGGCGGAAAAGAGGGACAAAATAGTCAGAAAGATGATGACGAAGAGCTCCGGATTGGTCAATAAGCCGCTGTATAATAGTGCCGTCTTCACTTGTTGACAGACGAGGGAACACATTTGCGACACGAAGCAAGGATTAGCATAGCGGTGTCACTTGCGCATCTTGTATATATCAATGTGGCCATAAAGCTACAAAGAGGGTTCATATCTTGCATGTTTCATCCAATTACAAATTACGGTGACAAACATCTATCCGATACGAGGTCCGACGCAGGTTGCATATGTATGCATATATAGAATGCCTGACTGTGTATATAACCCAACTCGTAGCTATGCTGAGCCCCTTTTTTGATTTGCGGTGACTGCGGTTCTTGCAAGCGGGTGATCACTAGAAGTAGCGCCAGACGCTCTCCACCGGCTGCGACGACTTGAAGCGACCATAGTAACGACACACGAACCACATCCATCCAACGACAAGAGCATAGACCAGCCAGTACAGCCATCCGTTACCGAGACCACTCTTGACGTAACCATCTCCCAGTCGCTCTGGCGACCATACCCAATGTACAGCATTCAAGAATGCACCAATACCTGCCAACGTATACATGTGAACAAAGTAGAATGCAAATGGCGAAGTACCGATGTCCAGCAGTACTCGATTCGTATTTAGCTTGACCGAGATATGTGGCAGAGTGACCCCAGGGAAATCTCGTGGCAAAAGTGCAAAGATTGTGATGAATAGATGGTTGATCGAGGTAAAGAGTGCGATGTAAGCCAAGTCTGGGCAGTACTTGTTGGTCCAGAAAAACTCTTTTACACCCTTTCTGAACCACGAAGCTTTGACTGGTGTGAGATTACCCCATGAACCAGGGAGCCTGACTGCCAAGAACAGTAAGAACAAACAGATGCACAAGCAGAAGGAAATTGAAGCTGTACGTCGCGGGAATTTCTGAGTCAATCGACCGTAAAATACACCATACATGACCACCGGCAGCCAGGACAGAGGAGGAAAGCGCGAGAGGTAGAAGGTAGTTTCGTCCCCACCAGTGAGCCAGAGAATCTGTACGACGACAGACTTAGGATAGCTTGACAGAACGATTGTCAGACATGCTAAAGCCACCGATAAAATACCGATAGCTGCAGTGACAAGACTCAACTGGCGAGGTCCTTCGAATCGTCTGACCATGAGTACGAATATGCCGCCGATGATGAAGTCAACGCCCAAAGCACTTATGATGTCGAAGACTAGAAAGGCATGAAGGTGAAACATGTACCAGAATCTATCCGTTGGTCAGCTCTCCATCTTGTCGTCTAAGGAATGACTAACGGCAAGAAGCTCACGGCGGCGAAGATGAAGAAGATCAGTCCTCGAATAGTGATGTACTTTGCAGTCTTGGTCAAGCTCCAGCCACTTTTACCGACACGCGAATCGATGAAGTAGACCAAACCGAGGCCCATGAGCATGGTGAATCCGGGCGCACAGGTATGTGTCACGAAGCGCAGCCCATAAAGGTACCATGAGTCCAGATACGCCGCATGACGATCGGGGTGGACCTTGAAACTCTCCGTAGGATGCTCTTTGCCGGAGTAGAAGAATGTATGATCGATAGCCATCAGCAGGCATATGAGACCTCTCGTGAGGTCGAACGCCGTCACTCGGGTGGACGCATTGCTGTTCTTTTGTGGTGACGGTGCGAGACTCTCGGGCTCGAGGACTTCGTTTTGCAATAAAGGCGAGCGTTCACTCGTCATGTCTGATTATTGTACCGTCTGCAACGATACAAACAACGACCAGACTTTTGAGCCCGATGGCAATACAATTTCTTGTGAGAGGTCCCGAAAGCATCATTTCGTGGCACTCCAGCTCGCTTACCAATAGAAAATTGTTAGGAGATTGGCGGATCGGTGCCGCCTGTGGGGTAGAAACTGAGAAGATCCTGATGACCAATCGCACGAGTATAGTGTATTGCGAGCGGGAGGCTAATGCTATGACAACAAACGACGTATACATAACGCCGGTCTAGTGCTGCATCAAAGTTGATTGCCCCTTTTTGAGGAGCAGTGATGAAACGAGGATCGCAGACTTGGCAAGAAGATCATGAGTCCAGCGTTGCATAGCATGATATGCATTATGTATGTTATTTGAAAGCAAATTTCTCAAGATCCCATAGCGCAATTGGTAGAGCGTCAGATTCCAAATCTGAAGGTTAAGGGTTCAAGTCCCCTTGGGGTCACCCAATTTTTATCTTGACAGCCGTGCTCTTTGAGTCAAAATACAGAGAGCATACCCCGCAAATTCGCGTTTCGGGATAGATCCAATCTGCTCGATGACAATCCTGATTTGACAATTCTCAGGGTCATTACCAAGCCATGTCGAAGGATATGATTCGTGAGAGCTGTACATGTCGACGCCGCAGCCGTCGCTCCAATCGCTAGTGGATCAAAAAGTCCCGCTGATCCTCGTGGTCCTCATTTTCGCACTCTACTACGCATCGACGAGTCATTGGGGCCAGAAGAGTGGTAGTAGCAATATCGCGGGAATGGACTCGATCGCGGTGACGCATGCGGTACCGAAGACGGTGACGGTAGTTCATCGTGTCGAGTTTCCGGACTTGGATGCGCGCAGTATTTTCGCGTTACAGAGTTCGGTGAGGACGGTATGTATTACTGCCTGCGTCGTGCTCTCCATCTCCGTCATTGCCGGTATCCTCCGCTATAGCCTTTGAAAGGGTCAAGACTGACGATTTGGAGTGTGCAAGTATGTGGTGAATCCGGCGATTACTGGACGGAATTACCGTGAGCGGGAAAAGTTGTTGCGGGAATTGAGACGCGCGGAGAGGAAGGGCAAGGATAGTGGAGGAGGAGGAGGGAAGAAAAAGAGGCAGAGGGAAAAGGAGATGGTGGACGAGGAGGACGATAGGAGTACTTCTTCGGAGGAGGAGATTGTGGTTTCTACATCGCTATGAAATCGTCGCTCGCTACTGCTGATGGCTAAATATGTATAATAACATGAACTAAGATGTACTCGAATGGAAGGGAAATCAGAAAATGAGCCGCAGGCTTTCACTGACTTCGCTAATGACGGGACAGTAAGGGCACTTGAGTTTCGGCGTGCCCTTGGCGAGGGACTGCATCGCTTCCTTGCCAATAACGTGTCCACAGCCCAACATCCAGGCTTCGCCACCCACCTCCTTCGTCACGGGGCACACAAAGACCGAGTGAAATCTGAGGTGCTTTGGCAATGGCAGGTCGACTCCACTGCCTTCCTTTGGTGCCGCAATCTTGAGCGTCGAGAGCTTGATGAGTGTCGGCAGTGCGAGGTTGGCGGCTTCCACAGTGGTTTGCAGGGGCGATGTGGGCGTCATCTCCAGCAGGGCGGTGAATTCCGTGATGAAGGAACTCTTGACGTCGCCATTCCTATTGCTCGACTCGAAGAGATTAGCATAAGGGGACGTGTCGAGGTGTGGGTGATATGCGACGGCCGCCATGAGTTGTTGAATCTCCTTCAAGTGACGATCAGCAAACATGGCAAAGTTCTTTTGCGCATACTCGATACACTGAAAGACATGGGAAGACTGGAAGATCCGGCCAAACTGCGTCTTGTGAAGCTGAAACTCCAACGTTGAATTCCGCTCTTGCAACATTTGCCTGTTCTCCGCCGCCCATCGAATCGCTTCTGATAGATCATCCTTCTCCAGACTGCCGATGATGGAGTACATCGACTCGAACCTCTGGACCAATTTCTGATCGATATCCAATTTAGCCTCTTCCGCAAACGCGAGTGCAATCTCAAACTGACCCTGCCGGATGAAATTGAGCGCAATCGCATTATTAATGAGATGCTGCTTGCCGACAAACAATTCCGGTCTCGTCGCGGCCGTCAGATCCACCTTGAACCTCTTCGCAATCGCCTTGCCATGCTTGACTTGCGCATTGTACGTCTCCTTCTGGTCGTCCGCAATCGACTTTTGAAACCTTTCCACTGCCTGTTTACTTGATGAGAATGCCTCTTGCGAAGTCGTGCGCGCTTCCAGCAACGCTGCCTTTTGTTCCTCAATCTGCGCAATCAACTGATCGATCAGAGGTATTGTCCTCGAGGCCTTGAATCTAGCTTCGAGCTTGCCTTGTGTCGCGACAATGTCACTCAAGGATGACATCACCTGATGCTATACCTTGTCTATATTCCCTTTCCAGCGTCGTCTCTTCAAGTGTCGTCTATGCTCGCTAACGGCTGCTAGAGACGAAAGGTCGTCTAGTGACCTTCGTCAAGCAATACTAGTACGTCAACGTTAGAATCGTGGGGCCATTCAAAGTGGCCAAAGACGAAAGCAGCGAAGCTCAGAAGCTGAACGGGATCGCCCTCACCAACGATCAGCATTTTCAGTTGTGATCAGGTGGCGAGTGAGCGGTCTTGAGCAGGAAATGCAGTCTAGCTCTGAAGTATGCATATATGCATGAACGTGTTGAGCATGTCAGCCTTGTGATGTGCACTCCTCTTGTAATCACGACATATCATACTCCTTGTCTCATTGACCCACTATACATCTATATTCTAGTCTATTCATATAATTACATTTATCATCCTGCTTCGTTATGCTTCGTTATTGTAAGCCTTCAATCTCATGCCAGATATCGCGCATCAATTGTTGTGCGAGATCATGATCAAGTACAGCTCTGTTAGAGAAGACTCCGAATCTGACCTGATCGTCCTCGATCTCAACCTCAATGTCGAGAGCAGGCTTTACAGACTTCAGACCTTTGTATTGGTCCACGCTAGTTTGACGGATGCTAGCGTACCGTTTGCGGATGATGTCAATCTGTGGTGGTTAGCACTAATATATCTTGAAGAAAACCAGTACAGCACATACCTGATCAGGCTTAAGACGGTCCATCTCTACTAGGGTCGGAGAATTTCCTGACTTTGAGTGTCTGTTGTCTTGTCCACGTCGTGGCAAGATATTCACTGCAATATCGACGAGACCTCCAGAGGCACCCTTCCATCCAATCATCTGGTGGATGTCGTTGACGGGACATTGCTGCATGATGCCATTCATCTCTATGAGACTCTCATGAGTCTTCTTAGCAGCTTTGACCAGACTCTGTGATGCCATGTCGGCAAAGCGGACCGGAATGATATTTACAGTTGGTCCAAACGTGCTCTCAACGCCGTCCATAGCCAAGGTGCGCCCAGAAGAATACATGCCTAGAGTAAAGTCATCGAGGTTCCATATATGACCGATGACTTTTGCGATAGCAGTCAACAATAGAGCTTGCGATGCAAGTCCAAGTTTAGCGGATGCACGATCCAAAATTGATGCTGTCATGGTTTTTTCATTGAGAAGCACATCCAAGAATGCGGGCTCCATTTCAGTATGAGCAATGTTTTCCCGTGACGGATTCTCTGTTGTGGTGATTGGTCTTAGCACACATGGCTGGGAGCCCTCGAGATATGATTTCCAAAATGGCAATTCACTTTGCGCCTTCGTATGCGCCTTCGTAGCGAAAGCTTGGTAAGATAGAGCTTCACCAATATCGTGACCTTGTAAATAGTCGACGAGCATAGGCAGAGTAGTGGCATCATACAGAGCATGATGTATTGACAAAATGACAGCTTGCGAACCCAGTTTTGTCCTCACCACCACTATACTGCATGCCGGACGAGTCAGATCTGGAAGAGAAAAGTCCTTCGAAGACAAATATTCGGTGATTGCCATATCGAGCGACTCGGACTGGGACTGAAAATTGATAACGTTCGACTGATGACTTTGCAGGACGCATTGATATAACTCAGATCCATCCTTGTTGGAACAAAATGCCGTTCTCAAGATGTCTTGAGAAGTGATCAAGCTGCTCCAACGACTGATGAGATTTTCCCGAGATCGTGGAGAGTCTGATAATGCGAAAGCAAAATTGGACATGAATCTACCACCACACAAGTCGTGCCAGGCAGAGATGAAGTAAACCTGTGCAGCAGTCGCAGAAGCAAAGCGTTTAAAGTCTGACGATGGAATATCCAGCGTCTTGCTGATGTGTTGTTTGTCTTCTTGTGATACTGCGAACTCTGGAGAAGCAGTCTCGTCAGCTGTGCTCCCAGTGGTTGCCGCAGCCCGACGATTGAGTAGAATTACCCGTCGCATGTCTTGAATGGTGGCATTCCGTAAAATGTCTCCGACAGAGATCTTGAAGCCATTGCGTTTAAGCGCTCGAGACAACTCGATCGCTTTTATCGAGTCCATTCCGAGTGCAAACAATGAGGTACTCGCTTCGATGTCTGCACGATTCAGCTTGGTTGATTGAGCCACAATATGAGCAATTTTGTCGAGCCTCACTTCGTCATGCGGATCCAAAGTGGCGAGATCGTCCATGTCCTCTGATTTTTGAACGTCCCCAGAATCAGAAAAGGTCATATTTCCACCTTCGAAAACCTTGGTCTGTGAATTTGTGACGATTTCGTTCAAAATGTCGTCGAGCCTAGTTGATACGTCCTGTACATGCATCAGGTAATTTTTATACATTGCCACCGTCCACTGTATCTCGCCGGCAGTGACGGAGCATTCTACTGCGAGTGGGAATTCAACTGAGCTGTCCTCCTCCACGGCTGTCCATATGTGTGATTGATTGTCTCTCTCCTCCCTGGTTTGGTATACGAACATTGTCTCGAACAATGGGCCTTTGCCGACGAGACTCTGTACTCTTTTGAGTGGTGTATGAATGTGTGCTATCATTTCAATGTTACCGGAATGTAACGAGCGCGCCAAGGATTGTAGCGTGGTTTCTTGTTTGACCTGGGCTCTTACGGGTACAGTATTCATACATGGGCCCACAATTTGTTGTGCATCAGGTGAGAATGCTCTTCCTCCCTGTATAGTACCAAATATGATATCTGGTTGTTCGAGTGTTTCCATGATCATCTTAGCATAGCACGTCTGCGTGAGAGCCTGCAGACTGACGCCCATGGACTTGCTGGCTGCTTGTGCAGTCTTGAGATCAACCTTCGATTTTGCCACGAATTTGGCATTATCATTGGAATCGCCATTGAAGCGTAGCTTTGGCGAACAGTTATTCAAATATGTTGTCCAAAACAGATCTGATTTTGTGGTTTGCATGCCGAGAATATGTTCAAGCAGCAATACATACGACGGGTGTGAGACTTGTTGTTTGTTCTTGCAGAAGTTCTCTACGTCATCAAATATGAGTCCTAAGGAAACACCATCATACTAATGTTGTTAGTGTGGAACTTGTATAGAGGAAACAACTTACCAGAGCATGATGTATGGAGAGCGCCAAGTACTTGTCGTTTCTTGTTGTGATGACAGTCAATTTGAAAGGCACTTTACCATAGTCGGCCAATTTTGTCGACTCGTCTTTATGTGTTTGATAAGCCTCTGAAAGACTATCGTGAGTGCTCGCAATCCTCGGAATTTTTGGAGGGTCACTTCTATGCACCAATTGAACGTAATCGCACTTCAATGGTACTCGAGTCGAATCCACTTTTGCAAAGGACGTTCGCAGTATATCGTTCATCTGGATGACCGATGCCCATGCATCTTGTAGAATATCGAGATCAAGATCCTGCTCAAGTTTGAAAAGCGCATGGTTCATGTACAAATCGTCCTCACTGATTTCAGCAGACGTAAGCATTCCAGCCTGCATCGGTGACACGGGAAGAATGGTGAGTAAAGAGTCTTTGTCAATCTTGAGTGCCGCAGCAGCCTTGCTTGCAAAGTCTGCGGGGATTTTGAAAGCATTCTGATCTTGAGCTGCATCGGATCTGTGCATCAAGTACGAATTTAAAGCGCGAAGTGAGCTATTTTGCATGATTTCTGTAACCGAAAGTCGGTAGCCATACGCTTCCTTTAGACGAGCGGACATTTTCACAATATCTATAGAGTCTAGACCCATTGCAAAGAATGTGTCATCCGTTGAGAGATCCATTTCGTCAGGCGTCTTGAGCATTTCTCGAAGAACCGTCCTCAGATTGTGTAGTCTTGGTGTTTCCTCGATCGTCGGTGCACTATCCGGTTGCGAAGTGTCCAGAGATTTGGATGTCCTGGTAACTCGTTCAGACACCTCGAGTCCTTCGGTACCTGTCACAAGCTCCCTCAAGTTGGATAACGAGGAATCTTCGACAAGGCCGGAGAGCACCTTATCGAATGACTTGAGTAGTGTGTCAGCATCTGCACCGATATCGTTTAGATTGAGAATCAATTCCACTGGTCCATCCGCATATGCAGTGACGTCTAAGGCTATTGAAAATCCAGCGGAATCATGGCCACCATCGTCATTAAACTTGAGGTCTGAGGAAGACGATTTGCGGCGCGAGGATGCGCGCTGATATACCAACAATGAGTCGAATAAAGCTTCCGAGGGCTCAATGGACAAGAGTTTCCTAATTTCGCGTAGAGGTGTATGTTCATGCTGGATTGCCTCACCGAACGATTGCTGCAGTCGGTTGATGAGCTCAAGCGTACTCTGGGTTTTCGAGGCTTGGACGAATACTGGAAGAGTATTGAACATAGGATAAACCATGTTCTCTATGTCTTCCACCGGCATATTACGCCCGGCCACGACAATGCCAAAGCACGAGTCGCCACCAAGGACTTGACCTAGCACGATCGACCAGACAGCCTGTATAATGATATTTGAAGAACACTTGTGAGATTTGGCACAAGTTTCGAGGGTGAGACAATCGATCGACGACGTCAACGAAGCGGGATGAACTCGAAAAGTCTTTCGCTTGGGTATCAATGTCACCGAGTCCTTGAGATTCTTGGTCCAGAATTTTTTGGATTTGTCGACATCGTGCATCAATATATGGGCTACCGCTTCACGAAAGTCCGGCCGGGATTGAGCCGCAAGGTCATTGTCATCTTGGTAGAGTTTGTTCAAGTCATCGAGCATCAGATTGAGGGAATGTCCATCGTAAATTGCATGGTGAATCTTTAGCTCGCACAATGTATTTCCTGTCGCATCCTCGGAGAAATTTAGCTGCACCAATTCAGATTTGAGAGGAAATTCGTCCTTCGAGTCAACTGTCTTTGAATCGGCTGAGATGATGACTTGCGTCATTCCATCAGGAAGCAGCACAAAGCGCGTCCTGAGAACTTTTGTTTTATGGACTAGCAGCTTGAAAGCTCTTCGGAGTCTCTCGCGGTCCAGTGGAGCACAACTTATTCTGAAAGCATTAAAGTGAGTTTCTGGTCCATTCTGAATTGACTCGACCAGTAGACCTTCTACCAAAGGTGTGCATGGCAGAATGTCCTCTATATGATCTGCATGAATGTTCAGATGACCGGCGACAGCTTCGAGGTTCTTCTCTCGATACTTGATCAATGCTTCGGCAGATTGTTGGATATCATTCGAGGCTTTCGCACTGTTTTGTGAACTAGCTGAGGCTAATTCCAAGATGTCCTCTGAAGTCATGACAGTGCCCACGGAAATTGTCTCGAGACCCATTTGACGTAGCTTGCGAACAAGTCCGACGACCGAGACAGAGTCGAGTCCGAGACCAAATACCGAAGCAGTGTCCTCAATACCGTGCACGTCAACACCAGTCATGTCAGCCAACGCGGATTTGATCTTCTTCACAACTGCACGATCGACAGGCACGGCTGAATTTCGTTTCTTGTGCTGTGAGTATGCCGGCAAATGATCCGCAGGAACACTCAAGAACATGGCCCTCAACTTCTTGGTGTCCACCTTGTTTGTTGGAGTAAGCTCGATGCGAGTGATAGGAATGACATAGCTTGGCACCATATAAGTTGGCAGTTTCGATCTGCAGGATTCGAAGTATGGTATCATATCTTGCTCATCCTCCAGTAGTTTCGAGTTGGATTTGTCATAATGCTTGCGAGGAACAACGAAAGCAATCAGATGATCAGTTTGCTGCGAAGGATGTTTTAGGACCAGTGTAAAGGCGTCGCGCACATCACAGCCAGATGTCACAAGAACATTGTCAATTTCTCCAGTCTCGATTCTCTGACCTCGAAGTTTGACCTGGGAATCAGCACGCCCGACAAAGTCAAATGAATTGTCCACTGCCAAGAGTCTGACGAGATCACCGGTGTCGTAGGCTCTAGCCTTCAAAGTGTCATTGTACTTGAATTTCCTCTCAGTCGCCTCAGTCAAACCCATATAGCCCACTGCCACCTGAGAACCGCTAACGATGAGTTCGCCAATGGCACCTTTAAGTGCAGGCTTGTGACTCCCTAGTTGACTCGCCACAATAGTTCCACAGTTCGTCCATTGCTGTCCAATATTGGAAGGTCGAGCGTTCTTTCTGACTTGCTTGAGCGCTGTGCAGCCTATTGTTGCTTCTGTTGGCCCTGAATATGGTCAGCAAGCAACGACAACAAAAAGAACATGTCAAACCATAAAAGTTGAACAGTGTGCCACTATCGCCCCAATGATCTATTGTCTCCTTGCGTAACATTTCACCACCAGTTATGAAGACCCGCAAAGTCTCGGCATCTTCTGGCAATAAAGTCATTGCCAATTGTGGTGTCAAATCCAGATGTGTTATACGAAACTTTTTGATGGCCTATAGTGATATCGTGTTAGTCAACTTACTTGCTGGCTACCAGATATACTTACCCCTGAAATGTCCGAGAGCAAAGCATCCTTGGGTGCGGCACAGACTCGAGCACCGATCGACCAACTGAAATAGGTTTCGAGAATGCTCACATCGAAATGCATTGAAGCAAAGGCAAGGAATCTGCTATCGGTGTCAAAGCGGCCCACGAATTCACTTTGAAATGACGCGAGGGCTTGCACCACACTCTTGTGACTCAGGCAACAACCTTTGGGAGTTCCCGTCGAACCTGAGGTGTACAGGATATAGCACAGTGCTATTTCATCTATCGTGATTGCTGGAACTTTGGTGGAATTTTGCAGTGTGTCAAGCTCAGGAACAGGCAGCACCTTGACATTGACCGACTCACTTAACTCGTCTCTATACTCTGGCGAGCACAAAACAGCTGCCGCGCCGGAGTCTTCGATGATGAACTTTCGCCTCTCTATCGGTGCAGTAGAGTCCAAGCAGCAGAATGGAGACCCGGTCTTGAGCACAGCCAATATTCCAATCAAGGCCTCCGGACTCTTATCAACACATATAGCAATCGGAGCAGCGGATGTGAAGCCTTGGTCTTGCATGAAATAGTTCGCCAATTGGTTAGCTTTCGCTTCGAGTTCGGTATAAGTCCATGTCCTGGCAGTCGACTCCAGATCAGTGGCAAACTCGAAGGCTATCGCATCGGGTGTTCGATCAGCGAAATGACTCACATGCTGGTGCACAAGAGACACTGGAACGTCGAAATTCAGTACTTTCGGTGGCAGTATGGATAGCAATTCGTCTGCCAGAGTCTCCTCGAGATCGAGAATTTGTGCATCCGGACTTGCTAGCATAGCGCGTAATATGCCCTCGAATTGCGCTAGCAGGACCGCACTGTGTTGCGTGGGCAGTATCGACTCTTGAAAGACAAGCTCAAGAAGACACTCATTCGTATCAACATCTGCTGTCACCTCGAGCGAGATTGGGACTTCCACGGACGCTATGTCGCGCTGATAATGCCAAAGCTTCTTAGCCTGGGTCATTTGGGATCGCCTTTGATAGACGAGAATGGTATCAAAGAGAGGCGTGCCATCTTCTCGACTAAACTTACTCAAAGATGTATGCTGATGAAGTAATGCTTCGGAGGAAGCTTCCTCGAAATGTTGCATCACCGATCGGACTGAATCTGCCAGAGTACAGCTGAAAGGCACAGTCGTCACACAAGGACAGGATGCATCTTCTAAATTCGTTCCAGTTCGTCCGGAGAGTACAACTCCGAATGTGACAGACGCTTCACCGGTATAAGACGCCAGCAGTTTTGACCATGCAGTGATGACTGCGTTGAACAACGAAAGACCGATCTTTTTGCAATTGACTTCTAATTGCTGCAAATCAGACAGGTTGCGGCGTTGCGATCGACTCGTCTTCTCAACCGATACTTTGTTGCTCAAGTTAGGAAATGGATAATACGCAGATTTGCTTATTTGAGCTTTCCAATATGCCTCTGCAGTAGATTGTTGCGCCTTGTCATGGTAGATGCTCCACAACTGCGACAAAGATTGCCTCAGATCGTCTAACGAGTTGTATGCTTCGCTGAGATAATTCTTTGCCACTTGTGAAAAAATCTGATCCAACGTATAGCCATCATAGATTGCATGATGAGCACTGAATAGTAAGTATGTATCACTCTTTCCTTGTATGATGTTTAGGCGCAGTGATGATCGGCGAATATCCTCAAGGAGCTCGCTGCCGAGTTTGTGGACGGTGTCGGTCACAGTCAGATCGACATCATCGGTCGTTAGGGTGTGCCATACAGAGTCAATGTTCCAAGGTCGTATCTCTAGAGCATACTGGCATCCTTTCTGGTCAATGGCAATGAAGCCTGCCCGCAAAAAAGCATTATCATTGATCACATGCTCCCAGGCAGCTTTTAGTTGTGGCAGATCAATGTCCTGCTCAAGTTTGAAGAGCCTGTGGTTGTAATACGCCTCGCCATTGCTTTTGAAGAACTGCGCAATCATATTTTCCTGCACTGGCGTGCACGGAAAGCAATCGTGCGAAGAATTCGCTTGTGTTTGAATAAATTGGCACAAGCGTTCGAACTCGGCATTTGTTGTTGAGACTGGGGAAACAGAGTTCTTCTCCGGCATCTTCTGGTCAATCACCGCAGCAAGCTTTGCTACGGTCGAGTTTCGCAAGATCTCAACGACAGAGAACATGAAATCTCTTTTCTTCAGAATTGAAACAAGCTGCATGGCACTGATACTGTCGAGACCAAGATTGTACATGGATGTTGTGCGGCCTATCTCTCGTTCTTCCACGCCACTCAGCTCCGAGAATATCGCTCGTACATCCTGTTCCCTGTCAGTGAACTGCTCATCGACTGGACCATTAGCTTTCGGCAAATCTACAGAAATCTCCGTGAATAGTTTCTCGAGTAATCTTCGGTCGACCTTGCGCGCAGCATTTAAAGGTATGTAGTTGAGCCTGACGAAATGCGAGGGAATCATGTAGCCTGGCAGGAAGTTCGATAATTTCTCAGAAAGCTCTGACCAATCATGACCGTCTTCAATTGCTCGGCAAGCTTGATCCTTGATAGAACTATGATCGGTTGTAGAGACGAAGGAAACAAGCTGTTCCATTGTCTGTGTGGGCACGCGTAATAGAGAAGTACAGGCCGCCGCAATGTTGTGACCAGCTTGGAGCAATGCTTGATCAATCTCACCAAGCTCGATACGCTGACCACGCAATTTGACCTGGAAATCCTTTCTACCCAGGAATGCTATTGAACCATCCGCAAGCATACGGCATAGATCGCCACTTCTGTAAAATCTGGTGTCGTTGTATGTGAAGAAGCTGGCACGAGTTTTATCCATGTCATTCAGATAGCCAATCGCTAGCTGAGGCCCAGCAATACATAGCTCACCGATGGCCAGTTTCGATAGAGGACGAGGCTCATTCGGGGAAAAAATGCCGACTTGAACGTGCTCAAACGGATGTCCTATATTCTGTGGAATGCTTTCTGACGTTGTGCGGACAGCAGTGCAGGCCATAGCCGCTTCCGTTGGTCCATAGACATTGATGCACTTGTCGTGCCATTCGACGATAATGTCTCTCGTGAGAGCTTCTCCTATACAGAAGAGTAATTCGACGGAAGGCAAGTCCTCGCGCTTCAGTGTCTTGGCCACTGAGGGAGTGAGGTCTAGATGTGTAGCCTGTAATTTATGGATAACCATAGGCAGATCATTGAGCAGCATAGCCTTTGGTGCTCCACAAAGACAAATTCCATTGGAAAATGCAATTGCCATATCAAAAACTGACATATCGAATGTGAGTGAAGAGAATTGCAACCACTTACTAGTCTTTCCTATGCTCAAAAGGGGTGTAGAACCACGGATTGTCGCCACGGCGGCTTTGTGGGAAAGCATGACTGCTTTCGGGCCGCCTGTAGATCCGGACGTATAGATGATATAGGCCATATCTTCTGGCGTGACATCCGAGTCGTCCAGACATACCGGTTTAGTGTCGGTGGATGAAGCAATTGAGGCTATATTTGTGATTGGCACTCCTTTATTGGCGAGCTTTGAGGTGTCGACAGTGTCGTCTACAAGAATACTCATTGGTTTTAAGTCTGCCAAAATAGCCGCGAGACGCTCGGCAGGGACATCCACGGCGACAGGCGTATAGACAAGACCAGCTTTGAGTACGCCTAAAAAGGCAAAGAAGATCTCAGGCACCCTAGACATCATTACCAGTACAGGCTTCGAGTGCTGGACACTTCCAGAGCGTAAAGCGCTCGCAATGGCATTCGCCTTGTTGTTCACCTCAGCATAAGTCATCTGATGTGAACAAGCGTCCTCATCGAGATACTCTATTGCGGGTGCTTGCGACTGAAGTTTCGCATGTCTTTCAAAAGCACTATGGAGCAATTCCGCTGGAGCTTCATCGTGCAAAGGATCCGAAAGAGCAATATGAGCCTTTGCCAGGGATGTATCGATTTCGTCTACAGACACATCTTTTGCAAAAGGTTGCTGCAGGAAGTTGTCAAAATTCGCTGCGATGAGTTTCAGATTGGTCGTCGAGACGCGATTGCTGTTGGCTACCAGCCGTAGCGTCATGGCATCAGAGGCGGGTCGTGGTATGAATTCCAGCATCAGTGCGTACTAGTTTGTTAGCTCTGTGGATTCTGCTAATGGCTCGTGAAGACTTTACCTCAGTGGCTCCATTGTCTTTGATGCTGACGAAGCTTTTGAAACTATTGGTCCGTTCTGGTCGTTGTAAGATCAATATCGTGTCAAAAAGATTTTCATCTGAGGAGAGTCTTGCCGCCTGTATTGCTCTGCTCAATGGATAATGGGGCTGCGCCAGGTGGCGAAGATTGCTTTGCTGAATATTATTTGTGACTTCTTCAATGGTTCGTAGCTTTTCAAGCTGCACACGAATGGGGAGGACATTAAACAATGGTGTTGCGACGTCTTCGATCGCGTCCACTGCTATCGTCCTGCCAGAGCCCACACTTGCAAAGCAAAGATCTTTCGAGTCAAGGATCTGTGAGAGAAGCATTGTCCAACCTGTCTGTAAGAGTGTCAGGTTGGATATAGAATTCGTCGAGGCAACTTCATTGATGCTACCAAGCGATGTTTCGAGGTCAATCGTGATGGTGCTTTGCGTGCTTGTTGTCGCGCTCGTTAGCAGTGGGAATGACTGCGGCTGATAAGAGTCCAAATATGTCTGCCAATCGTCTACCTGTGCTTGTGATTCCTGTGATCCATTATAAGCTCCTTTGATAGCCTCGATTATTGGTGGTCTAGCCGGAACCTCCATGCCTGAACAAAACAGATCAAGATCGTGCAGTATAAGATCAAGCGACCAGCCATCGAAAACACTGTGATGGACCGACAAAACCAGCAAATGAGTTTCTGGGCACACTACTTCCAGAAACCTGACTGGAAATTGTCCGAGCATATCTTCTGTATCCGAAACCTGCGTCCATCGCTCGATCGTCGCGTCCACATCATCGGACTGTTCCGTGGCCCAATTTAGCTTGCCTTGCTTCATGATCACTTGCACACAAGGCAATTCCTTTTGTGAGGTAAAGGCAAAGAGAGTGCGAAATGAAGGCGTGAACTGTAACAAAGACTCGCACGCAGATTGAAGTATGTCTGAGGGAATGCCATTCCGAAGAGTTATGATTGAGAGACTTGTGTAATTCGCCTTGTTGCCCTTGTGCATTTCGAGCACGATCCCTTCCTGTAGCGGTGTACATGGAAGAATTGCAGCTACGTCATCCTCACGTATTGCCAAATCAGCAAAGACCTCGTTCTTGATTGTGACGATGACTTTTAAAGCCGAGTCAAATGACCTCAATTTGCTTGCAGTAGACGCAGCTTTCTGTTGTGCTTTAGACTCCATTTCACTAGCGCCAGCTTCAACCGCTGAGGCTATAAGAGCCGGAGTTTCGAGCTGAAGAATCTTCGAGACGCTCATTGCACTATTAGGGTAGTGTTCTGCGAGCTTTGCAGAAATCTTAATCGCTGAAATGCTGTCAAGCCCTAGCTTGAACAACGAAGAATCGGGCGAGATTTGGTCCAGAGGAATCCCAGAGAGATCTGAGAAGAGTTTTGCAATAAGTTGTGTATTCTCAGACCACTCGACATCTTGACGTGCTTCAGATGCCTCATTCTGTGTCGTTTTCTCCCTGTAGGCAGCGAGCAGATCTACCAGCTTCCTTGTGTCGAGCTTATATGACACAGTGAGTGGTACAGGGGCGTCTAGAGGTACAATGAAAGTCGGGATCATATAGTCTGGTAACTTCGCACGTAGGTGGTCATACAAAACCTCGATGGTCGGGCTGACATTACTCTCTGCCGTTGAAGGACTGTACACGAATGACACGAGACCCGTGTCATGTTGGATGGTCGCAGAGTCTGTGACGGATTCATGAGCACGTAACATATGATCGATTTCAGAAAGTTCAACACGGAATCCTCGTACTTTGACTTGTGTATCGGCCCTGCCAGCGATAGAGATCGAGCCCTCATCAAGAATTCTGACATGCTAGTCAAACATTAGCGTCCTTCTCAAGATAGTAAGGTTGTTTACATCTCCAGTCCGGTAAATTCTTCCAAAAGTTGGATGTTCTATGAAACTTTTGCTCGTGAGTTCGTCGTTGCCTAAATAACCTCGAATGACCTGTGCTCCACCAACCCACAGCTCGCCCAGGGAAAATCGCGGCAAGACATGCATCTCGGGATCCAGAACATAACCCGACGAATTTAGAAGTAGGAAGCCTAGAGCTGAAGGATAAATTTGTGGTGAATCGACCAATCTTGCACTGCAGACATTCGTCGTCTCCGTTGGTCCATAAGCATTGAAGTATCGCTTAGAAGCTCCCCAGTCCTGTACAATAGTCTTGCTAGAGGCCTCACCAGAAGTGATGAAGCATTTCAAATCAGGCAGATCTGCAGACTTTATTAAGGCCGCAGCCGTCGGAGTCATGTTGAGATGAGTGATGCGGAACTTCTGTAGCGACAATGTTAGATTGGACAGCATAAGATCCTTGCTAGCAGAAACAAGACACATTCCATTGTACCAGGTGAAGAACAACTCAAACACGGAAACATCAAAGGTGTCTACCTGTCTCAGTAAAACGGCCCCTCTAGTGCGGAAGTATCCTTACAAGAAGTGAATTGCATCATGCGATCTGTTGAAGTATGTGGGTAAATCTTGCTAAGTGCTTCGCAGTTGCTGAGCACATTGGAATGTGTAACGGCACAAGCTTTGGGCGTGCCAGTGGTGCCAGAAGTCATCAGAATATATGCCAGTCCTGAAGAAGCCCGGCTGACGAATGAGGTCTCACTTGACATCTCAAGAACTGCCGGTGCAGAAATGACATTTATGCCCGAGAACTTGTGGGCGCAATGGTCATCCGTAAAGACATGCTTGGTATTGGTAATTTTCAATGTGGTATCCAGACGATCCTGAGGCAGTCGCGGATCAATGGCGACATATGCGCAGCCCAACTTCAGAATAGCTAGGATCGAAGCATACATCGAAATACACTTGTCCAGACACACCGCAATTACTTCATCTGGAGCGAATGCAACCTCAGCAAGTACATTCGCGAGCTTGTTTGCACTCATGTCCAGTTGAGCATAGCTCAGTGTCTGCGAAGAATCCAGCGACGTGAAAAACTCTAGAGCCGGTCGTTGTCCTTCTACATCACTCAGCTTGTCAAAAATTGAGTTCAATCTGCCCTGTGTTGGCCTCGTAGGATGAACGTTCACACTCGAAGTCAAATCTTCTGGCAGCCTGCGTAGCGACTCTAAAGTTCCTGAAGGATGACTGAGGACGGCGACCAAGATGTGCTCAAGTTGAGCAAGAAGCATTGCAGCTGCACCACTTTGGACAAGGCTTTCGGAGACATCCAGATGCATATCCAGTGAGGTTTGCCCTTTCTCGAATGTAAGGACCAAAGCAAATTCGAGACGATCTTCTTGCTTGACAATGGTCAGAAAGTTTTCCGTCTCAAGTTTCGTACCCGACTTCTGGTAGATGAAAAGTGTGTCGGGACTTTGACGCTTCGCTGAGCATTTCAAGATGTCTCGATAGGCATAATTATGTTTCGTAAGCGCATTATTGTAATTCCGGATGTCTTTCAAGACATCGTGAATTGAACAGTCCCCAGACTGTCGTTGTAAATAGAAAGGAAAAGTGGTGATAAATGGTCCGGCTGTGGTGTCAAGGCCATCTACAGGAAAAGCTCTACCAGAAGTTGTCAGAGCCATGGCACAGGCTGTCTCTCCAGTGATACAAGCGAGCAGCACAGCCCAGGACAGTTGCCCCAGTGTTTGTGCATTGCATCCTATGGCGCTACACCGTTGCTCAAACCAGGACCATTCAAAGTTGCAAGATCGACTGGTTCGCGACTTTTCATTTGTGCTGCCTGTTCTTTGACTGAGAATCGGGAATTTGGGCGTCTCCCAATCTTGGAGATAATTCGACCAGAAGTGCTTCGCGCCTTCAGTCGTTGGATGTGCCATTTGCAAGGCGGACAGGGTTGCGCGATATGTAGGTCGAGAAGAGGGCACATGTTTGTTGCCATTCTTCAGCAACATACAAAAGTCGTGCAGGATCAACTCTAACGACCATGCATCATACAATGCATGATGTATCACGATGCTGATGACATTCGTTGCTGAAGACGAAGAATCATAGAATTTTGCATCTATGGGTGCTGCCGCGACGTCGCTTGCCACAGAGACTCCAGTGTTTTTGTGTTCATCCAGTGCCGTTGTAAGATCCGCGATCTTGTGAATCTTCAGGGACGATTCACCGGCTTTCGGATGTATGACTTGAATAAAGTCAGTAGCATCGCTGCTTTCGTCGGTATTCATGTGAAACCCAGTCCTCAATATTTCGTGAAGGTTGATCAGCTCAAGCCAAGCAGATGCAGCTGTCTGCCCAGAAAATCGAGAGTCCAGCTCAAGCCAGATGTGATTACAGTAAAGCCGCGCATGGGGATCTGACACCGTCGCGGCGATCATAGAGTTCTGGATCTCTGAACAAGCAGAAAACTCGCATCCCTTGCCATATTTCTCCTTCAGTGTCGCGACAAAACCTTCGCCGAGACCGTATGTAGGTTGAGAGGGTTTGGAAATGCTGTCATCGTGTTTCGAACAGTGGCGACTCACGGCGAGAACATCCCTGCTTTCAAGCACGTCGTGCAATTCGACTGACAGTCCTTGATTTCGTAGGGCTATCACAACCTTGATAGCGCTGAGGCTGTCCAAACCAAAATCTTGAAGATTTTGATCTGCAGCGACGTTGACCTCGAAAATCGTCTGCATGACATCGAGAACTGCTTCTTCCACGGCATTCATGTTTGCCACCTTTGCTGTGTTATGTCTGTCGACGGCCGGCGCCAACAATTCTCGAATACTGCTGCGAAGTCCTTTGACATCTCTCTTACCAGAAGATGTCGTTGGAATTGAGTCACGCACAATCACCGTTGGTCTTATCCCTAGTGGTAATGAGAAATCCATGGTATTGATCTCTAGTTCTTGCTCCCTTTGTGCTTGTGTGAGGACAACGACCGCATAAAAACGGCCTTCTTGATATAACACAACGCATTCATCGAAATGGAATTGCTTCTGTATGCGATTCTCGAGCTCGCCAATCTCAATTCTCTGGCCATGGAATTTGACTTGTGTATCACCTGCCTTCCGGCCACGAAAAAAGACCCGGCCTTGCTCAATTACAGCCAGATCACCGGTGCGATACAGAGGGCCTTCGCATATCGTGTGCGCTATAAAGACTTCTTCCGTCAAAGCCTCCCTTTTAAGATAGCCCGTGGAGACTTGAGGTCCCGCGATACAGAGCTCGCCCGTGCGACCATTCGCTAGCACCGTTGTAGAGTCCGGATCCAGGATGGCCAGCACGCAACTTTGTAATGGTAATCCAATGTCACTGGGATCAAAGTCCTTGTCGTTCACTTCAGCATAAGAGACATGCAGAGTGGCCTCAGCTGCACCAATTAGTCTGGTTGTGTGAGACATGTGGCAAACTTACTTGGTCCATAAGCATTGAATAGTTTACCGTGCCATCTCGTGATGACGCGCGTGGTCAGCATTTCGCCAATGGTGATCAAACATTTCACTGACTTCATGCGAGCATCATCCTTGCTTGGTAAGAGTCCAGCGATGGATGGGGTGAGTTCCATGTAGTTGATGTGTGCAGTCTCGATCAGTTCGGGTAATCGCGTCATGAGGATTGATCGTTGTGCGCTGACCAGCGTCAGACCACGCGACCAGGCAGAGAAAATCTCAAATACGGATATATCGAATGTCGAATTGGCAAATTGCAGAAAGCGATCGCCGGACTTATGCCTAAGGAAGATTTCATCATGCGCCGTGATGGAAGTGGTAGCTGCACTATGAGTAATCATGACGGCCTTGGGCGTGCCGGTCGATCCCGACGTGTACATGATGTATGCTAGTTCGTGTGCTTGAATGTTCAAGTCAGGTGTTGTGCGACACGCATTTGCTGCAGGCTGTAAGTCGACTGATTCCTGACGGATATTGGTATTGAGCTCAAGGCCATGTTTAGACTCCTTGAACACTAATGGTGCATCGGTTTCTTGACAGATGAATGCAATTCTGTCCAAAGGGTCAGACGGTAGGATGGGACAGTAAGTGTTGCCAGATTTCAGGATGCCCAGGATGGCGACATAAAGCTCCGGACATTGCGGAAGCACCAAAGGTATTATTCGACCCCTGATCTTCCTCGAGATTAAAGTTTGTGCTACACTGTTGGAAAGATGATTGAGCTGGTCATAAGTGAAATTAATGGGGTCATGTTCTAGTTTTGTGTAAAAGGACAATGCTATATTCGTGCGGTCATGATTCGTGAATAGTTCGTGAAGGAGCGTCTGTGAGGCAATGCCAGGCTCCTGGTTTAGTATCGCCACCTTCCCAGCAGAGACGTGCACTCCGCTGATTCCGGCTGTCATATGCGCCAGGGGTCAATTCGCCTCAGATCTTCGAGCGACTTTGACCTTGTACCAATGTCTACGGCGTGGAGCACAGGGATGCGACGAGGGTCAAGATCTGAATGACCACAGCATATTTGATCGGAGAGTCAGGATGAAAACATGTCGTGAACGACATGTCGAGGAAGAACGTCGAGAGAACACAACGCAAGCAAGCAGCAGCCAGCGAGCACGTACACAGAGCAAGCAACAGGGAAGCTAGCAGCCACCGACGGGTTTTTTTACTGTGAAATTACCTAAAATCGTCGGGTTTCGCTGCCCAGAAGTTATCAGATCCTCCATAACTCCACGCGCGCCTTGTGATGGGATGTCACCGGCAACGGATCGCCGCTCAATCAAGCCCTGGAGTGCCAACCACAACCTTGAAGCGCATCGAATCTCCAGCATCTCAGCATCGGGCCAACTCGTACCACCCTCGGAAGGCGCTCGATCAAGCGGGCGGCTGAACCGGATCTACCCGCACTATCCGAAGCCACAGAACCACCGCTTCCCCACGGCCGTGGTTACTCCTCTCTTGCATGGGTGAATGTCGGCCACAACAACCACGAATTTTAAGAACAACTATGAGACAGCTTAATGCGTATAACTTCACGTTAAGATGTCCTGGCTTCTTACGAATGGTATGTACGTGTAGCTGAAGCTCGTAGCTACCCAGAGTACCCATTTCCACCTCCTAAGTCGACTACTCGTTGCGCTTTCTTTGGTACCTTGTCAATCGCGGCGTTAATCACCTCGATAGGTAATCGAGCCCATTCCTGTACCCAAACTTCCTCAAGTCGTGGTCTGCTGGTTACTATACCATGGACTCGACTAATCTCTCGCTTCATGTATTGCCAGATACTTTCGATTGGGTTGAGATCTGGAGAGTTGGCCGGCCAATCTACCTTGTTCAGTTTCACCCTTTTGAAGAACTTCAACGTGATAGCTGCATCGTGGCAGGGGGCATTATCTTGCATGAATCGTACAGTAGCGTCGCCAGGATGTAGCTTTTGGAAGTCCTGCCACGCCTTAGATACCCCAGGCTCGACTATCTGTTTGCAGTAAATGTAAGGGCACGGTACGAAATGGTGGGAAAGTCATCTTATAAACTATCTGAGACAACGTCGTGATATACCATCGAGCGAGCGATCGTCGCGGACGACGACAGAG
This sequence comes from Taphrina flavorubra JCM 22207, assembly GCA_000836175.1. Lineage (NCBI taxonomy): Eukaryota > Fungi > Ascomycota > Taphrinomycetes > Taphrinales > Taphrinaceae > Taphrina > Taphrina flavorubra. The sequence continues at coordinate 5,451 of DF819274.1, read as the reverse complement.
GACGAGCCAGGGAGCTCCGTGCCACAACAATGCCGCCGGACAAGTTGCGAGACGTCCTCGTCGATGATATTGTTGAATGTTGACGTGAAAGTTGAATATGAATGCGAAAGATGATAAACATATGCTTTCGCTAGAGCCATTTTGAGTCGCTGTAGGATCGCTAACAATGTGTCGATTCGCTGTAAAGATATTGCGACGCTGAAATAAGGAGAGGGGACCAACGGTCAGTTCTTGCGACGAGTGCGATGCGAACGGTTGGTGACGATGCCATCTCTGATTCGTTGGTTGTAATCGTTGACCAGCTCGCGAAAGGAGTCCGCCTCTGTTTCGTTGTACCACAGTGAGTCCGATGTTGGGTAGCCCACAAACTTGACTAGATACTGTCTGCGCTTGTTGCGGATGCGTGAATCAATCACCGCTTCGGCTTCGTAGTGCTCGTAGTCGTCATCCTTGGCGACGGGTGGGGGCAGAGTGTCTTGTCGATGATATTCGTCGATTGGCTGCTTCGTCAGGTGTTGGAAGTTGACAACATCGTGCATCTTGTAGCTCGACGGCAATTGCAAACGATACGCCGATGCGCCAACGCGTTCTAAAACGCTGAACGGACCGAATCTTCTTGCTCCTATTTTGCTGTGGTCGAAACCCGGGATCTTTAGACCGGCGCGGCCCTCGATGAAGACCTTGTCGCCAACCTGAAAGTGTTTTGCGGAGTTGTTTTTGTCGTGTAGTCGCGCCATCGTGCTGGCTGACTCGAGAACTGCTTCGGCCACTTCCTTTCGGATGATGTTTCGTCTTTCTGCTAAGCTTGTGATGGTTTCGTTGCAATCTTCGAAATTGGAGCTTTGTTGCAAGGAGTCAAGGACCAGACGAGGTTTGAACCCGTACAACACCTCGTATGGCGAAATGCCTGTTGTTGCGTGTTTTGCACAATTGATGTGAAGTTCTATCTCCTTCAACCGAGATCTCCACTGCTCATTTATACCGTATCCCACCAGGGAACGTAGTATGTTTTCCATGGTCTGATTGGTTCTTTCGCTCAGTCCATCGGTTTGAGGGTGAAAGGCGGTGGACATGAGGAGCGTGGTGTCCATGAGTTTGAACAGGGATCTCCAGAAGGTCGAAGTAAAACGCACATCCCGGTCCGAGATGATGCTCGTCGGGAGGCCAAACTTGCAGTAGAATTCTTCGTAGAATCGTTTTGCCGTCTCCGGCGCGCCATCGGAAGTTTTGCATGCGATCAGCGTCACTATTTTTGAGAACTTGTCGGTGATGGTGAGGATGGCATCCATTCCTTCGCACACTGGAAGACCCGTCACAAAGTCCATCGAGACTGTATGGAAACACAGGGGCTCGGTGTTGATTGGATTCAGCAGGCCCTGAATTTGTGACTTGTTTCTGTTTACGCAGCAGGTCGGGCAGCTTGAAATATATCCTCGAAGTCGAGAAGACAGGCGGGGGATGAAAAAGGGGTCCAGTTTTGTGTAAGCTTTCGCAAATCCCACGTGTCCGCTTTGGTCGTGGCTTGATTGGAAGAGTGCTACGTGCGACGCGTCTGTGATGGCTAGGCGGTCGCCTCGAACTCGGTCCATCAACCACAGTAGGCCGTCCTTCAACTTGAAATTGTGGTAAGTTTGCAAGTTGTGGTCGGTCATATATTTGAAGACGCTGGAAAAATGCTTGTCGTCCAGGTAGCTCTTCGCGAGGTTGGCTTTGAATTCTTTGCTCATACCGATCTTCATGGTCGTGACAGAGTTGACCTTGACGACATCGGCTTCCTCGTGAAGTGATTTTCTTTCTGAGTCCGGGAACGAGCTAGAGACAGGAAATCTGGAGAGCACGTCGGCATTACAATGAGCACGGCCCGCGCGGTGCACAATCGTCGCGTGAGGCTTCCACTTTTGTAGCGCCAAGGCCCAAAGGGTCAAACGCTGGTTGCTCTTGGTCTTTGCCGATGTCGCGTTGAAGAGCCATGTCAAGGCGCTGTGGTCGGTATATATAGTAAGCGGGTGACCTTCGATCATATGTCCAACTTTATCTAAAGCCCAGACCAGACCGCCAGCCTCAAGCTCTGTTGGCCAATAATTCTTTTCGTTCTTTTTCAGCTTGCGGGAGATGAAGCACACGGGAAGTTCATCTGATTTCTTCCATTTCGCTTTGCCGGAAGGAACGATATGAAGAGCGCCGCCGTAACCGAGCTTGCATGCGTCCACGTATAGCACGTAACGGACGTTGCGATCGATTCTGGCATGTGATCTAGTTACAGACGAAGATAGCTTGTCTTTCAGAAGTTGAATCGCTTGGGCGCACTCCAAGGGCAATTTGAATTCGGAGCCCTTCGACTTCTTCGCGTTGGCCAGATACTCAGATAGGCCATGGGCAATCTGTGCGTAGTTTTCGATAAACAACCGGTAGTACCCAAAGAAACCTAATTGTGACTCCAATTCGGCGATCGAGGACGGGAGTGGTAGCTGCATCATAGCTTGCACTTTTGACTTTTGCGTTTGCAATCCAAACCTATTCACTACGTGGCCAAGCAATTGAATTGATTGGAACCCAAGAAATGCTTTCTTTTTGTCTAGTGTTATACCAGCGTTGTGCAGAGTCTGGAGCACCCAGTGAACGTGTTGCAGATGCTCATCCCAGGACTTGCTGAAGACAACTATGTCGTCCACGTACACGATAACAAACGACCATTTGTATGCACCCAGAAGGCGATCCAATTCTCGTTGACAAAAGGCTGGCGAATTGAGGTAACCCATGAGCGCTCGCGTTAGCTGATAAGTTCCTCTGTGAGGAGTAACGAATGTCGTTTTGGGTCTGTCCTTAGGGTCGATTGGCATTTGGAAGAAGGCTTTCACAATGTCAAAAAGGCTCAGATACTGCGCCCCTTCGAGTGAATTGAAAATTTCGTCTTGACGAGGCAGAGGATAGACGTCGAGGGGGGTGCGCTCATTGATTTTGCGAAAGTCGATAACGAAGCGTGGTTTGTTTTTCTGAACCACTAGCAGAATGGGAGAGCTATAATCAGTAGCCACGGAGTCCTCGATGATACCCTCTTGTTTGAGTTGGTCGAGGATAGGATCGAGCAATTTCCGCTTGTGGGGAGACATGGGATAAGGTTGACTAATCGATGCTTTACCGATGTATTCTTCCTTGATGGGCATTTTCATGTTGGCGCCATTGTTTAGCTTGCCGATTCCTTCCCACATGGGAAAGGAGTCCACGAGCTTGTACATTTGCGAATATTGGGCGCTGGATAATCGGGAGGAAAAGTTCCAACCGTCGCTTATAGCGGGTTCCTCGAACGGAGGCGCCAGCGGTTCGCCTCCGCTCTTTGCTGAAAATCCGCTACCTTATCGGAAAGATCGTCATGTTCGCGAGCTTTGAGGGTCGCGAGGATTTGACTTTGATCGCCAGAGGTAGAAGGTTCTACCTGCAGGCTTTCGCTAGGGGAAAGGTTTTCGGTAACCAACAGTTCGTGCAACTGGGATCTAGTGATATTGTTCACCGTAACGTCGTCCAAGGTGACGCCAACACAGTCGATCTCGTCGGCTTCCAGGTCACTGGAGAGCTCGCTCGAGAACGTGGCCAATGGTATTCCGGGGACAGATTGAAGATGTTCATGCTCAGAAACGAATGTGGGGCTATTGCCTGCCATGGGGTGCGCACTTGCGTCGATGCCCATGACCTGACTTGTGGAGTTGGCATCCACTGTCTCAATCATTGGAGAGGCAAGAGGGGAGTTCGACCCGGTCTTACAATTCTCCTCACTGAGTCCGCTTGTTCCGACCCGTTGGGATTGCAACCCAAGGTCGGAAGTAGCTACAGTTTTCTCCGTCGATCTAATGCCCGCGTCACCCAGCAAAAGATCCAGACCGCGTTGGTCGGTAAACGTTTCTTCACATGCAATCGCGTAGATATTGGGATCCACAGTCTCAGCCAAGGCCAAGACCTCCCCTTTTGGAATGACCAGCTCATCGTCTCCGAAATTGGAAATGTTGATAGCGGGTGTAGTATTGGAGATGATGCAGTGTGGCACCATACCACTCGAAATTATTGCCGGGGTGAGCAAGTACTCGTTTTCGGAGTCCCCAACGTTGTTGATTTTCACGAATTTTCCCGATTTTGGCGGGACAATGGTTCTTTCAGCGGATTTGACAAGAACTGCATGCGGGGTGTGGACGTTGCCGGCCATTGCGCACCGAAGCAATCCAGTGTCAGTCGGAAGTTCGATTGTTTGGTCTGCGAAATTGATGACCATGTTGTTGT